>OV725077.1:227683944-227703927 GCA_928085145.1 Nezara viridula | reverse complement strand
TTTAAAAGTTTCCATCTAGTTTGAAAGTTCTATTTATTTTGCATGAAAACAGTTTGTTTAGGTAACCTCCCTGGGAGATAGCGGTGGGGTCTTTAGTAACAATCTGTTTAATTTCAACTGTTTCTTTCATTGAACAGATACAGTAAACTCGAGATTAAACAGATACAAGTATTACCTTCCATTAGGAGGCGCCAAGTTGTTAAAATCAGCGCTGAGCTCATCGATGCCATCCAATAGATCTCTAAACAGAGCAAAACGAAGTCATCGATGAGCTCAGTGCTGAGTTTAGAAACCTACCCAAAACAACTCACTTTATAGGTTAGTAGGTGGAGACAGCGATCCCGACGGAAAAAGAAGGAAACACTGAATGTGTTTCCTTCTTTTTCCGTCGGGAATGGTGTATATAGTTATGTATGTGTTTATTTAGTTAGTTTTTAGCTTTGTTTTAATTTCCTTATTATTAAGTTATTTTCTTTTCTTTATTGTATATACTTTTTGATTATTATTTATTGTTATTTTTCTTCTATTTATTTTATATTTTTTGTACATGTAGTGTGAATGATATCCTACCTCACTATAACTAATGTCTTAGCGACAGATTGTTGTAATACTCAATAAATAAATCAATAGAAAAAAAACAACGAAATTAACAACAATAAATATACATTCAGTAAATGTGATACAGAGAAATATTAAAGCACACACCATAGTGTTTTCAATTTTATTAGGTTATTGGACAATTAAAAATATGACTAGTTATAAACGGTGCAATAAAATAACCGAAAAAAAAATAGGTTAACCGAAATGATAATAACTTTTTTTTTTTTAGTTTGAGGATATAAAGTCGGTTTATTGTAAAAAGTAATTAAGTGACATTTGATTGATAACTTCAAATAATGATAAATTTTCGGTTTGCGAAATCACAAAATTATCCTCTTATGTTTGTGTAGCTATATAGGATAAATAACAGACTTTGTGCCATTTTCATGCACTTTCGGCGTTATTGTATTGATAAACAATTTCTGAATTCACAAAATCTTTTTTGAAGGTCACCGACATCAAAAATGCACTTAGCAACGTTTTGTAATAAACCGACGATATGTATGTTTTTTAAATTTAACTTGGGATATCTTATGACTAATGATGCGAACAAAATACTGGCGCCTGAAATTACATAACAAACGATAACTGATTTCGCTTGAAATACATTTAAAAACACGATATCTAATCGTTACATCTGTAAATAGTTATATCTGACCCGGAACCGATGATGAAAAATCTCATTGAGTTCTGCCGTGAAGGACATTGTTCAAGATATAGACAGGAAATTGTGAAAAAATCCGATGCAGTTAAATGGGAACTCGAATTATAGAAAACGAGTAGGGATATACAAGTAATTTTCAAAACGTAATTTGATAAGGAAAAAAGGTGATATTACGGATTTTGATAATTTAAAAGATTTTGAAGATTTTCTTTCTAATGAATTTCTTGGCTACATCTGGCTGAAAAGTGAAGACACGTAAAAAAAATATGATCCATATGTGCTTGTTTTTGGTGAAAATTTTCAAATATTATAAAATAAATAATAATAATAAGGCTTAGCGAACCCGAAGGTTCGATGCCGACATCACCAATCGCTTGTTACACACCTCCCTCCACCGTTCGCCGTCCAAACCCAGTCCCTTCAGATCGGCTTTAATGCAATCTTCCCACCTTCGCTTCGGTCTACCCCTCGGACGCTTACCATTCGGCACAGCAAATATTAACCTTATAGGAATACTCTCGTTACTAAGCCCAACAACTTTACAAGCCCATTTGATTCGCCGCGATGAAATTGCCTCAATTATATTACCCGGATACAGCTCACGCGATTCGGCGTTGTGTAACCGTCTGAACTCTCCGGTTAACTCATCCTTCTTCGGTCCGAATATTCTACGCAATACTTTATTTTCAAAAACCTTAAGACGCTGCTCATCCCTTAATGTAAGCGGCCAAGTTTCGCATCCATAAAGAAATGTAGGCAAGATAATTGTTTTATAGATTCTAATTTTTAAGTTCCGGGACAAGAGGCGCGAACTAAGTAGTTTTGTCACAGAAAAATAACAAGCATTCCCCGCCTTCAGTCTAACCTTAATCTCTTCTTCAATTTCGTTTTTTCTAGTTATCGTAGAACCTAGATACCTAAATTTATCTACCTGTTCAAACATATTACCATCTATATCGATATCACCAGTAGTATCGCCATTTTTGCAGCTAACCATATATTTTGTTTTATCCACGTTTATTTCGAGTCCTAGTTCTTTACCGGCTTTCATTAACGTTGTCGTATTTAGTTTTATAGTTTCAACGTCTTCGCTTAACAGTACCAGATCATCAGCATAGCCCAGCACGGATGTTGTCCCGCCCAGATCCAACCCTTTCTCGTTACGCATTACCTCCCTAATGGCATGTTCTAATGCCAAATTGAACAGGACAGGCAAAAGAGAATCACCCTGTTTTAAGCCCGAACGAACCTCAAATTTTTCGGACACATTATTACCGATTCTAACTTTATTGAGTGTCTCCGTCAAGCACATCCTGACTAGATTTACTAGTTTTTTGGAATCCCCTGCTCGATTAGAATATTATACAGTTTCGGGCGGTCAATAGAATCGTAAGCCTTTTTAAAATCTATATACAGCTGGTGAACAATACCGTTATACTCCAATTTTTTCTCTAATATTTGCCCTAAACAAAATATTTGATCAATAGTCGAACGATTCCGTCTAAATCCGCATTGGTAGTCTCCGATAATTTCCTCGGCGTATTCCGTGATTCGACTGGTTAAGATTAAAGTGAATATTTTATAACATACCGGAAGGAGTGAAATTCCTCGATAGTTATTACAATCCGTCCTCGGACTCTTTTTGTGAATCGGAATAAGAATAGATTCTTTCCATTCTTCAGGTAATTTCTCGTTCACCCAGATCTTTTTAACCAACCGATGTATTTTAGAAACTCCAGCTTCTCCGCATGCCTTAATTAGTTCAGTAGGAATATTATCGATTCCCGCTGCTTTATATGATTTTAATTTTCCGATAGCTACTTCAACTTCCTCTTTACTTGGTCCTTCTATTAATGGTTCAGCACTCTGGTACTCAGAAGGAGGACACAGATCATAATTTCCCGTATTTAAAATATTGTCAAAGTGGTCCTTAAACTTATTCAATATGTCAACCGGATCGGTCAGAATATTGTTATTATCATCCCTAATTCCAGACGTTACGGGCCCTACATATTTACGTGATCTGTTTATACCTTTGTACGTGTCTCTTACGTTATTTTCGATTCTATTAGTTTCTATTTCAATTATTTTATTTTTAAGATACTCCCTTTTTTTATTTTTGAGCAATTTTGTCGTTTCGTTCTTTGAGATTCGGAAGTATTCCAGATTGTCTTCGCTAGGATTATTTAGAGCTTTTAATTTAGCGGCTTTTCTGTTTTCACACATGTTTAAGCAATCTTCATCAAACCACGGTTTGTTATTCTTATTTTCCTTTTTTCCTAGACACGAGTTACCGACCGCTTTAATATTATCCCTGATCTCTACCCATAACTTGTCAATATCCTCGTGGTCCTCGTCAGGAAGCTCTAAAGCTTCAAACCTATTCTTAACATCTAGCTCGAATTGGTTTCTAATAGATGGATTTTTTAATTTTTCCAAATTAAAATTCTCAAAATCGAAACGGTTTTCTTTTCTCTTTTTTATATTAAGTTTTTGTCGAAGTTTCGCGATTATTAATTCATGATCCGACCCACATTCTGCTCCGCGATAAGACCGTACATTAATTATATTGCTTTGCCAGCTATGTTGTATCAAGACATGATCGATTTAATTTCGTGTTTGCGAATCCGGTGATGTCCAAGTATATTTATGAATATCCTTATGTTTAAACGTCGTGCTTTTAATTATCAGGTTTTTCGAGATGGCAAAGTTTATCAGACGGATCCCATTATCATTACTATATTCGTGCAAACTTTCTTTACCAATCGTCGGAATATAAACTTCTTCCCTTCCTACCTTTGCGTTCGCGTCACCTACAATTATTTTCATGTAGTTTCGCGGTAGTTTATCATAAACCCATTCGAGTTTATCGTAAAATTCACTTTTGACTTCATCGTCACTGTCTTCGGTCGGACAATGTATGTTTATTAATGCGATTTTAAACCAACGTCCCTGAAATGTAGCTACCGAAATTCTATCACTAAAGAATTGTACGTCCCTCAAAGCGGATAGTAATCTACTCCTAATTAGAAACCCGGTACCTAAACAATGATTCCCGCTTCCTCCGTACCAAATAGTGTACTTCCCTTCCCTCATCGAGCCCTCCCCTGGCCAGCGAACCTCTTGCAGAGGCACGACATCCAAATTGTACCCATTTACCTCATTCGCGACCGATTTTAGCCCCCCCTTAAACTCCTTACGTTCCACGTACCAATATTTAAATCCCTATATTTCAACTTGCGCCATGAATCCCCTAAAGCAGTCCCCACCCGGAGACCCGAACGGGGGACTAGTTTACCTCCGGATAATGAGCGTTTTACCTTAGGGAGATCCATGACTTTTTGTGGTATTTGGTGAACTAAAGACATGTGAGTAGGGCGTACAATCCTACGTCACACCCTACAGCAAGTCTGGAGGGCCCCTCTCATTGTTGGTCAGCGAGTCCATCGGACTTAGCCGGGAGGAACTTCCAAGGAATTTCCCCCGACCATCCCCACATCCGCCACCCGTGGGACGCTCCCCATACGCGGTAATGAGCCCGCGCGAGGATTATAAAATAAAGCTCTGTTTATTTTTTCACCATATTTATTTTAATTTTCATAGCTACATTTCGGCCGGTAAGCCGTCTTCAATCCATCTTTTACATATTTGTCACCATAATTAATAAAAGGTCTAACTGCATTATTCTGTATTCCACTAATGGCGTTTAATTCTTCTCTAAATAACTTCCAAGTCTCTTTAATCATTGACTTATTCAGTCTCTGATTGGTCATGTTCAAATCCAAATGTGCTTGCTTTTGGTGAAAATTTTCAAATATTATAAAATAAAGCTCTGTTTATTTTTTCTGCATATTTATTTTAATTTTGATAGCTACATTTCGGCCGGTAAGCTGTCTTCAATCCATCTTTGACATATTTGTCACTTAAATTAATAAAAGTTCTAATTACATTATTCTGTATTCCACTAATGGCGTTTAATTCTTCTCTAAATAACTTCCAAGTCTCTTTAATCATTGACTTATTCAGCCTCTGATTGGTCATGTTCAAATCCATATGTGCTTGTTTTAGGTGAACATGTTCTAATATTATAAAATAAGGCTCTGTTTATTTTTTCACCATATTCATAGCTACGTTTCGGCCGGTATCTTTTACATATTTATTACTTAAATTAATAAAAGTTATAACTGCTCAGAGGCATTCAGAGGCTGAATGGGTCAAAGATTAAAGAGAGTTGGAAGTTATTCAGAGAAGAATTAAACGCCATTAGTGGAATACAAAATAATGCAGTTAGAACTTTTATTAATTTAAGTGACAAATATGTAAAAGATGGCTTACCGGCCGAAACGTAGATATGAAAATCAATATGGTGAAAAAATAAACAGAGCCTTATTTTATAATATAAAAATAAATATAACATAATAATCAAATTAACGGACGATAACATATTAACAAACTACGATTATAAATATATTATATTTTATCGATAGATAACATATTTAAGTCAGTAAATATATTATCTATCTATATTATATTTTATAGAGGATGTTCCAAAAATAATTAGAAATATTTAAAGGGATGATATTAGAATTCAAGAAACAAGTCTATAATGACCATTGTGAGATTTCAGATGCAGGAAGTTTGAGTTTTGTGGTATTTTAAATGTCATGTTTTTTTTGTTAAATAGGAAGCGATAATTAAGAAAACTAATTAATTTTAGTAAAAATTTCCGTATAGTAAACTAGGAAAAATTTCCATCAAATATAAAGAGAATTGGTATCTGTTTAAACCATTTTAAATAGATTTTTATGCGACCAAATGATGATATGAACAGAACACAGACAAATTGTACTTTTTTTGGAAGAAAAATTTCTACATCTTACAAAACTATGATTGAGAGTTACTTAAATTAAATATTCTTTCAGTTAACATTTCCTATTGAATAAAAAATAAAGTCTTCTCAAGAACCTCTTTTATTACACGAAGCAATGTTGCAGATTGAGGTCCTCCATTTTCAATGAATAATGACATCGTGTTTTTATTGTATCATGTGATATTTACTATTGACATGTTTATATGTTATATATTGTTTACTATGTCTGTATTTATTACTAGTGCTATTCGTTATTACTATTACTATTCCGGGACCTTGTTGAATAAAAACAAAGAATATCAGACAGCGGTTTCCAACGACTAAGGAAAGTCAACTCCAGTGGCTGCCGATCGTAACACTCCTGTTCATTAACAGGAAAGTGTTTGCAGGAAAGAATCTGTCAGGGCAGGCACTTTAAGTGCAAGGCTCGGTAATGGAAGGATTTCAAGATGATCCAGGCGCTGTAAGGAATGCTGAGGTGTGTGGACTGCTCCAGAATACTCAAGCAGGAAAAACGGAAGTCTCCAATAAGGCTGTAAACTGGGAAGTTAAGCAACCTGGCCCTACCTATGCCAAAGTGCCGTCATACCAACAGAGCTCTAACCATGAGTATGCCATTATTGTTCCTACTGTTAACGGTATGAAGCAGAAACAGTATATCGAAGCACTCGCTGAGATAATGGAACCCAGTCACATTAGGTATGCCTCTAGAATTTCTGGAAATAGATTTTGCTTTCATTTGAGTAGTAAGGATCAAGTTGATATGCTTCTAATGAAGCACTCCTGTATGACGATAGGAGATCATGAGCTGATAATCAAACGACTAGTTGATCCAGGAAAGTGGATCATTATTTCCGGTGCTTGCCCCAGTATACCTCAAACAATTTTGGAAGAAGAGATCCAGAAGCTAGGGATTAGGCTATTATCACCAATAACTTTCTTACGCTTCGGGTATAAGGAAAAAAACCTGAGCCATCTACTAACGTTCCGACGACAGGTATTTATAGAGGCGGATGATATAACTAAGTTAAGTAGCACGGTTGCCTTTTCTTATCAGGGAATCAATTACCGGATTTTTCTCGCTGAAGATGTTATAGACTGTTACATCTGCAAGAAACCGGGACATTTTGCAGCGAAATGTTTGGAAAAAGAACTGCCGGAAGGGTATAATCCGGTAAATATTGAGCACACGCTCCAATCAACTGAGATCGAGCCATGCTCAAGCACAGTTGATTTAGAGGGTAGTTTGAAGAAAAAGGCTTGATGCTGTAGTCATTGAGTCTAATACACCAGGCGACTTGGAATATAGTAATAGGCAGGTAACCATTGATGACAATCCACCTATTAACAAATATACTGACGAGAAAACACCTATTGACAAACATACTGACGAGAAAATACCTACTAATAAATGTACTGACAAGGAAACATTGATAGGTACACCTGACACTGAGAAGTATATGCAGGATGATGACCAGAAACAAAAACGGAATAACATCACTATTACAACCCTATGCAAATCCAAACCATACTTATCACAGAATCAAGGGATCAACAAAAACCAACAACGTTCACAAAATGGAGATACAGTATCATTACCTGCGAAAAAGTACAAAGCCGGCTCAAATATCAAAACAAAGAAGACCAGAAATCCCACTGAAACCATACTTGGACCCGTGCGAACCATGATCTTAAACAACAAAAGCACTTACCCTCTCACTTACGAAAAAATATGTCTATTACTCGACATGACTCAGGGAGAAAATGAATCAAACGCTACTGATATCATGTCTCAGTTTACAAACAATGTAAACGGTCTGAAAACAATGCTCTCAGATATCAGAGACACAGTATCACATAGAGGGCTAAAAATCAGAACCTCAAAACTAATAAAGATTTTGAATGAGCACTCCTTGAACACTACCGAGCATTTAAAAATAACACATGGTGATAATAATAATCTGGGAAATAAGAAACACTTTGCCAATCAAAATGAAAACAATCATTCAATGGAATTGTAACAGATTTTTCCGACATTTAGAGCACCTAAAAATGACAATAAGCGAAGAGAACCCTATACTAGTTTGTCTCCAAGAAACAAACTTACAAGAAACTCAAAAAGTGAGCTACAAAGATTACGATATATACCGAAAAGCAAAAGATCGTCATGGGAAGACTTCGTATCTTCATTACATCAAAGCATTTCAATGAAGGAGCTCTGGAATTAAGTGAAAAGCATTAAGCGGATCTCCAAAACAAAGAAATTGCCTGGTATAAAGAGTGGACAAGACATTATAACTGACCCTGACGAAATCGTTAACGAAAGTGATAAAACTCTGCAACAGAGTGTAATTTAAAGGCGTTGCCAATGACCCTACAGGGTAGAGGCAACAAAATACCAAATAAATAAATAAATATTACTATTCGTCATTTTATTGCTTTCTATGTTCTGATGTTGTATTATTTTAATTATTGTACTATAAGGGGAAATTATATTCTATTTCATTATTTATATTTAGGCATGCAGTCGGATGCGTGGTTGTTATCAGGAGATGATATTGTTACTGAATCCTAATGAATTTTACTTTGTACTTTGTAAATATTTTTCATATTAATGTGTTCATTTTTATCATTTTAGCCAACTCTATTTGTATGGGGCGTTCTCCGAAAACAAATAAGAAATATTCATTCATTCATATCCATTCATTCATTCAATAAAAAATGTGACACTTGAAATTTCTGTGCTAAATCGGACCATTCTTTACATCATCTGAATATTTTCTCTCCTGTCTCGCTTTTTCGGCTGGCTACATGGTTTTTCATAAGCCGGTGGAGAGGGCGTGGGATTAATGTCAGAGTTTAAAGCATCCGTCACCGGGACTTAACTCGTGATCTTAACGATTAACTAAACTTGGCTAAACTATTCTCCTTGAATTTTAATTTATGTACAGAATGAAAAAAAAAGTTACGATGGGTTCAAAACTATGTTTGCGAATAACTCAAAAAGCACGCAATTTTTGTTGGATTATACCCATCATTATTTCAAAGTTTTCTTGATTCCCTGCAGATCAAAAAAAAATCACTAAAATCGGACGATTTGGTGCAGAGATATAATGCTTTAAACATTTAGTAATGTTTCGTGGGAGATTTGGAGACCGATTGCTTCTTATATAGACAATTATATGTTGCAAATTCTAGAGTTGGAAAACCAGACAATCCCTATATCTATACAAAGAATGGAACAACAAAGAATATCGCATATTCACAAGTATTGTTACATAAAATATATTAGAAACATCTAATTTCTTTTCTACTTCTTTTTTTATTTAATCAGAATGAGCTACAGACGGGTCAGCTAGTAAGAAATAAAAATAAGATGAGAAAATATACTCAAAACAATTATATTCTAATCATGGACTTTGACCAAAACATTACTGAAAATAGACAAATAGACTGAATATAGACAAATCAAAAAAGGTTCACGAATTGTTACTAATAAATTTAAATACATCATTAAAAATTAATCATCAAGTTCAAGAATCACACGAGTTCTGGTTTTTTCTTCATCTTTTATAGTCCATTCCATGAACCGCCATCAAGCTACATTTATTTTCTGACATACAGAACTCTCGATGGATGACACTGTGTGGTATGTCTTTTACTAATGTCACAGTCACAGTGGACCCAGATAGCATTTGTCCAACACAGTTCACACCACGACAATCCCCACTAATTGGCAATGAAAAGGTAGAAAAACCTTGCTTGCTACTTTATCTCTTTTTAAAGTGGAATCTAAGAACCAATTAGGTAGTTGTTTTGGTATTTTAATATTTTTTAGAGAATACCCTAATAACTGTAATGAATTCAATTATGTATCTTCAAACCATATTTATTCCAAACATTTCTTTTGAAATTGTAAACAGTTGCCGTATCCACTGTGACAAGATGATGCCACTAGTACTCCTATTGGGTTCAGCTAGTCCTTCGGAGACCTTGTAAGGACGGTTCTTGAAATAGTAAATACTAACGGATTTACATTGCATTTGTGGCATTCATTAACGTTATATTGTTAGTCTTAGAATATTATATCTCTTCAGCACGTTTAAGAACAATTTCACCGTCAGAGATGGTAATAAGGAAAAAGAGAGGCCGTGTTGCGTTTCATAAATATTCTGTAAAAAAAAAAAAAAAGATATTTAGTAATAATTTTTCCACTGTATCATACACCACTTTTTTTTCTCTAAACCAATCCCCAATCCAAGTTTTTGTTGATAAACGGCCCTTAAAGTTTTATTCTATAACATGTTCGATTTGGCTCAAATTTGGAGTTAGGGATCGGTAAACAGGTAATCAAGTAGGTATGAATTTTATCAAATTCTATCCACTTCTTCTAGAAAAAATACTTTAGCTTTTGGATCAGCAAACGAATTATTTGGCAAGGCAATAGTTTGAAAACCGCGAGTTCAATTTGACTCAAACTTGGAGGAAATTTGGAGAATAATATAGAAATTTTCTAATATGAATTTCATTGAATTCCATTTAATAATTAAAATTAATATAAACAATTGTTAACAATATAATGGCAGTGAAATGTGAAAGGCACTGATCATATGGTGTGGGTGTTCACAATATTTTTATGGGGTTATAAAAATTTATGTTTTATTCAAGAGTTAATTTATACTGTTGTTGTTGTTTCGTCGAATCTAAACATTACTTAGATTTCGTAGAATTTTAAATTAGAAAAATTTAAATTAATTTTTACTCTCAGTTTGTAAAAAAATAAAAATATTATTTGTTATTGTGTTTATTTTTATTGAAGTTCAACAAGTTCGTTGTGGTATCGAGTTTATTTGTAATTTTTAAATATATTTTTATATCATAGCTTAAATAGTTTTGTTCTGACCGAAGAAAAGTATTGGTCTGGTTAACTCTGAAATAACCAAAAGTTTAGTTTTTCTTATTTCTCTTATGGAGTTCTTGTAACATCTATTTTAGGAGTGAAAACATGTACATATTAATAGTGTTAGTGCAAAAGGTCGTAAGCATTCTGCTACGATGAAAAATAGCAGAGCGCAATAAATTATGAAATTATACTAATAAATCATAACGAAACAATTAGTTTTTATGCTCTTCTGTAAAACACTCAATGTCAACATACGACTTTTTGCACTTATCGTAGTGATATTCATGTTCAGTAAGCACTCGATTTTTTTTTTATCCCGAGTCATCATATATGCAATCTGCATATGCTGATCTTTTTCGCATTTTAGTATTCGCTGATGAACAAGACTCGTGGATATCAAACCAGTATATGTTTAGGGATTACTCAATTTCCGAAAAAAGCTTCTTCAGAGATTTTATTCTCATACGAAAATTTGTATACCTTGTAATATAGATATTTTTTAGCTAATGGAAACGGTGTGGAAGCTATACTGACCTTCCTTGGCAGACGTTTTTTTAACGGTTTAATATAAAGTTTATTGTATATAGGTATGTATGTGTTCTTTTTATTCATTTATTTTAGGTTATTTTATTCTTATTTATTGTATATATATATTATTTTTCTGTATAACTTATTTTATTTACTGTACATAGAGTGTGAATGTGATCTGTGAACACTATTATAAATGTCCTTGAGACAGATTGTAATATTTTTCAATAAATAAGATTAAAAAAAATATATATAAAGTTATAATAGAAAATATATTTTTTGGCGTTTCCTTAAGAAATTTCAATGGTGATTAGGGTCCATTTTGTAAATAAACGACTCAATTAGTATATCGCACACATATTCTCAACGAATAGCAAGTACCTGAGAGCAATATGATAATGCGTAAGGCAGGCCCGGCTCAATGAGATGCAACAGGTCCCATTCAGTATTTATATCCGACCTTGCCATCATCGATACTAATCCATTATTAACTATCGATTCAGGGAACCACTATCACGACAGCTCATCACAAAGCGACACAAAGAGGTTCGCTAAAAGTTCGTTGACTCGCTATTGATGCCGACATATCATCGCTATAATGTTTCAATCTTCCAACGATGTCTCTAACCGTTACGAACAAATAATAATATAATATGTGTGAAATCTAGTACAAAACGATTTTGATTAAGGGATATATATATATATATATATATATATATATATTATATATTATTTACATAATAATTAAGGGAGAAATGGGCTAAGTGCAACCAAGTTTATATTTTTTTTTTGTTGAGGTAACAATTAGGAAATTGGGGATACAACTCACCACACTGTATTTAGGGCTACAATATCCTGCAATTAGAATATTTGTTGATGGATAGATAAAAAATAACTTTATTCTGGGACAATGTTCCTTGAAAATATCAAAATAGAACAAAATTAAATTACATCTGGCCTAAATAAAAACAATGGAAAAAAAAAAGAAATGTAAAGAAAATATAAGGTAAACAATCCATATATAAAACAAACGAATTTATATACAAAACACTTAATACTATAACAAGACACTTCAAACTATTTGCAGTAATAAACCAGTATACACTTTTAAGAAAACGATATAGAAAAAAAAATTATTAAATTCTTTATTAAAATAAGCTTTGTGTTTCTGTTCAGAAAATAAAAGCTGAGCCTGACAAGTCCCTGATTAATATATAAATACATTATAATTTAAATATTGAATAATATATAAATACATCATCATCATTTCTCAACATAAAGACAAGAATTTAGTGGTGCGTAAAAGATAATAGTTATAAACAACATATAGAAGCGGTTAGTGACATCAAGAATAAGAACATCTTTCCCCTATAAGAAAATTAATATCGGATTAATATGTTGTAAAAAATATTTAAAATATATATATTTTTTAATCATTTTCTGCAAATAAAAAAAAAATAAAAATGTTCATGTTCACTGGTTGCATGCATGGTTAAATGCAACCTAACTCTAGATTCCTCAATAACATGCAATATTAACGGCAATGGGGCAAGTTTGTTGTAGCTTGTTTTTCACTGATTCTGACATTCTTTTTTTTATCTTAAACCGGTTGAAAGATACAAACTTTTCGTGTCAGCACGGAGGTGAACGGAAAAATTGATAAAATTAAAAAATAAGATTTTTGTGTGATTTCTTGATTATATTTAGCTTTTTAAAGAGATTTACAATTAAAAGTAAAACCGGCGGTTGCACTTAACCGTGTGCAAAAATGGCTTTCTATTTTAAATTATTAATTATTTAAATTATTAATAATCCTTAATCAGTAAGTTCATTAAAATATAAACAGAGTAAGCTAAGTAACAAGATCCTAAACTGAAGTAAATAGATGGTAACAATTATTATAGTGTAATATATAATATACGCAAATGTTAATATACTTCTACAGATCTACGGGAGAGATTGAAAAAGAAGGAAAAAGGATATAATATATATTAATAGACTTTTCCTTCTTTTTCAATCTCTCCTGTAGACCTGTAGAAGTATATTCACATTTGCATATATTATATATTACACTATAACAATTGTTACCATTTATTTACTTCAGTTTAGTATCTTGTTACTTAGCTTACACTGTTTATATTTTAATGTACTTAATATTTATAATGTTAATAGGCTTAATCATATTTTTTTTTTGGTTTATTTTTTTATCCACACCTGTCATAATGGTAATGACAACCAGTGAATGTGAGGTTGTTCGAAAAAATAATGTCATGAAAGGCATTACGAGGATCAGTGCCCAGCGGCACCTCACTCGGCGTGATATCTACATTAGGCGAGGAGGTCCCTCATCCAGCTCCTCTTCAGTCTCCTACAGACGTTACCTGGCATATTCGTAGTGGCCATGTCATTTATAAGTGTATTAGGATGTCCTTGTAAGTTGTCATGGAATCGTTTGTAATGAGTTCGTATGTGTTCGTTAACAGTCGGCATATGGAGGTCAGTATGTAAGGTTATGTCGCTAACGTACCAAGGTGCTTTTGTGATTGTCCTGAATGTTTTTGCTTGAATGGTTTGAAGTTTGTTTAAGTGAGTCTTTTTAGCAGTTCCAAATATTCGTGATGCGTAAGTCCAAATAGGTTTTAGTAAGTAATTGTATGTGTTCAATTTCTGTCTGTTTTAGTTTTGAATTTTTCGAAAGAAGTGAGTTCAGAATTCTTAACCTTTGATTTAACGTTTTTCGTTTCTTGATTATATGTGGGCCCCACGTAATTTTTCTGTCAAATGTCAGACCAAGGTAGTGAACTGTGTCTGTCTGTGGAATATGTGTATTGTCTAGGAAAACTGGAGGGCATGTTTCATGTCGAAGCGTAAATGTGATGTGCTGTGATTTTTCTCGATTTAGTTGGATTTTCCAAATTTTGAACTAGTTATGTAATCTTGTTAAATACTGTTGTAGGGTCTGTGAGGCGTATGTTCGATATTTGTGTCTTGCTAAAATTACTGTGTCGTCTGCATATGTCGCTGTTAAAATGTTAGGACTGCAAGGTATGTCATGGGTGTATGTGATATAGAGTAGTGGAGCGAGTACTAAACCTTGAGGTACTCCTGCTGAGATAGACCTGATGGAAGATTGTTCTGAACCGTGTCGGACCGAGAAAAATCTATCGGAAAGGAAGGATTGTAGAATTAGATAATATGTAGATGGGAGTATTGTCTTAAGTTTAAAGAGAAGACCCTGGTGCCAAACTCTGTCAAACCCTTGAGCAACATCCAGAAATACGCCAGTTGCATATACTTTCTGCTCTAGTGCTGTAGATATGTAGTCCGTTACTCTATGTAGTTGGTGTACAGTTGAGTGATGTGCCCTAAATCCAAATTGATGGTCAGGTATTATTTTGGTGTTTGTTAGTATATCAACAAGTCTTTAGTTCAGTAAGCTTTCAAAGAATTTGGAACAGATAGGTAGTAAGCTGATTGGTCGGTATGAGGAAGGTGAGTTTTTGTCCTTGTTAGGCTTGTGAATCATTATTATATGTGGGTATTTCCACTGTAGTGGAAATTTAGTTGTCCTGAGTATTGTTTAGAATTTTTTTTTTTAATATTACTTAACCTCCACAATTTTCTATATTTTTTGTACCTTGTCCGTTCTATCCGTGAAGATAGCCTGCAAACATTGGCTTTTAATAAAATAGTTATGCCACTATTTAGCCTATTTATAACCGTCACCCCGGACCATCTCCTTCCATTATAATGCAACGGTTAGCTATTAAATATTCAATATTAATTAATAAATGTAATTCTAGAAGTTGTATTCGGTAATTTATCTGATTACAAATGTTGCGAAATATAGATTATATTATTTTTATTGTATTAGGAAGCAATCTCAAGGTGTTATTTATTACCAAATATATTGATCCTATTTTTTTCCAGCAATTAATCTTTCGTAAACCTATCAGTGTATTATCGTTCTGTTATAATAAATGTTTTTGGTAATTTTAAGATTACATAAATTGGTTCTATGTTAGTTGAGCATTGTGCCGTCGGTTAACATTGTACTGCAGGAATGTAATTAGATTTAATAGCGGCCGAGTGAAGGTCGGAGGTTCGGTTTGCAGTCTCGCTATGGAGCACCTTCTGTCTGTTACTCATTCCAATGGTGAGCTACATATTTTTGTATATATTCACCTATAAATATATATATATATATATATATATATATATATAAAGGTATATAAATATATATGTATATGCATATATAAATGTCCCGTAAGTAGAGGGAAATATTTGAAAGATTGATAGTAGATCAATCAAGATCTACAAAAAAGTTCACATGAACTATGGCCCAATTTCCTGCAGAAAAGTAGAAAATTAAAGATCCGCGTTTTTTTAATCGAGTCAGGTTTTTTGTTGAATAGGAAGCGATAACTTACAAAATATTTGATTTAAGTAACTAAACATTGCTCTATAGTAAACTAGACAAAATTTGCTTTAAACGGAACTAGAGTTTGTCATTGTTAAAAATATTTAAAGAGGACTATGGACGGACAACACACAGCTAAGTTTCGTTTAAAAAAAATCATAAATTATTTGTGATTTTTTTATCACCCTTTAACTTTTTACCACAATTTCACAACAGCTTCATCGTTTAATAAGTTTTAAGTACATATTAAAAATAATTATTTTTATATAAGGTGGTTATAAAATTGTTTTTTTCTCTCAGTTTTTTGTCATAGGAATTGATGTGAATTTATAATTCACAAACATAATTTTTCTAGCTCTAATATTATGTTTTCATGAAAATAATTTTAGCAATCAGTAGGTTTGTTTATTTTAAATGTGAATTTTAGTAAGAAACATTAAGTTTGTAAATGATAAATTCTACTTATCAATTTCTATGATTCAAATCTGGGGGAAAAACAATTCCATGACCACTTTACGTGAACAATATTTTAATATATTTTTGTAATAACATATAAAAAATTTGGTGGGCGCGACACACAACTTTCACTTACCACTCAACTTTGAATAGAAATTATTTTCTGGCCATGTTGGACTATTATAAACATTTTGAATTGGATTTTTAACTGAGCTAAAGCTAAAAAATTACAGCTAATAAATTAACGTTTTATTTATTATATCATCGGTTGATTATAGATTGTACGACTATTAGTTGTTAAATTATTATTTTCCATTGCAAAGTTTATTAAAACGGAATTAACAGATTTGCATTGTCTGTCATGCAAGTACTTTAGAGGAAGACGTATGTGAACACTGGGTATTTAAGCCCTATAAAGTGATATCAATGGGAATAAGACCTAATTGATATTAAAGACCAATCATATATACAATGATACACCGAGTTGAATCAAAATCGTTAGAGCCGTTTTTGAGAAAATTGTAAAAATGTGTTTCAGCGTTTATATAAAGTGGCACTTCTGGTTAGCCGATTTTAAGGAAAAAGTTGCTAGGACATCCAAGGCATATACCTGTCTTAAATACGTAATATCAGCTTCGTTTTCGAGCTAGAGTGTTCACATACACACAGACCATTTTTCGGGAGTTGTTATTTGGACTCAGGGTACCTCAAAACGTCTATTTCCGTTGAAAACTCAAATTCAAAAATTTTCATGATCGCAATACTTACCCTTACTATATATTACATATATATATTTGATTATATCATATATATATATATATTTAATATATATATATATATTAAGTATCTAAATTAAGAGATCATGAGTCCATCTTCTTTTCAGACGCTTGGGCGTGTTATCAGGGATCGAGGAGGAAGCAAGGTTAGAAACGAGAGGTTTAGAATGGTTCTGAAGTTTACTATGGAAGGATAGGTATCTGGATGGGTCAATCAGAAACATATGAAACATTCAAGTCATCATGGATTATTTTATTTGTTACAGAGTAAGGAGCATTAAGGATTTTACGAAGGATTTTGTATTGTAAGGATTGGATACGAAAGGAATTCGATTGTTTAGTGGAGCCCCAAAGCTGAACTTCGTAAGTCCAAATAGGTCTCATTATAGTCATGTATATGAGTCTTTTGTAATTAATTGGAAGGTTAGAGCGTTTGACTAGTAAGTGTTGGAGTAGTTGGAAACGTTGAGCGGTTTGTTGTTGTTTCAGTCTGGTATGAGGACTCCATGTTAGATGTTTGTCCAGTTGGAGTTCTAGATATAGGGTAGAAAATCACATTTCTTTACACAACTAGAAGTGAATCTCAAACATTTTCCTAATAAACCTCAACTCAGTAAATATGGACTTAAAGATTATTAAACGAGGAACTTTTTATCAAAGCTGGTAAATTTAGTACAGTTGAAGGTTGATAAAAAAAAAAGAAATAATTTATGGCTTTTTTTTAGACGAAACTTAACTTACGCAACTTAGTGTTTCTTCGCCTAATTGTCTTCAATAAATAGTTTTAATAACGACAAACTCTACTTTCGTTTAAAGAAATTTTTAACTAGCATATTGAGTGACTTAAATAAAATATTTTTTATGTTATCACATTCTATTCAACAAAAAACGCGACTCGCTCATAAATCTTAAAATTCTTACTTTTCTGTTGAAAATTGGACAAATGTTTATATGAACTTGTTTAATTTAAATCACATTAAATATTAGAAATTATTCAATTTAATGCAGTATTTTTTTTTTCAAAAACATTATTAATATCGCTTTTTAACGCTTCCTTCATGTGTTTCCATTATAATTGCCTTCTATTTCTTAAACACTATTGCAAATGCATCCTTACAGTCAAGGCTTCTATGCAACATCAAAAGTCTTTTAAACTATAAGACGAATTTTTTTTTTTTTAAATTCCGATTTCGGAAACAATCCTAGCCGTTAATAGCCTTTCGAAGAAGAATAGTTCTTGCACATCTACTTAAAACCATTCGTGAACAGTCAGCTAATTTTACACTTATGAATATTTAAACTTGATGTAGTATACTGTTGCCTATTACTATATAATGCGGCTCCTGGCAAGCACATTTCATGTTTAAGTATATTAGTGCTGTGCACTAGCGGACCCAGGATTTAATTTTTATTATTAAGCTTTTTTTTTCATATATATATATATGTATGTAACTATATATATATATATATATATATATATATATATAAAACAATAATTAATTGGAAAAAAGAAAGAAACTAACTACCTATATGACATGCATGGTGTTTAAGTGATTCTTGAAGTTCTATTAAATGGTTTTAAACTAACAATAATACTTTAAGTGATAGTTTTAATATTTTTTTATATAAAACATGGTTAGATTTTACCATTTGGGGGGGAGGGAAAGGGCTTCATCCCGAAAGCACCCCCTCCCGTAAATCCGCCTGTGGTGTTGTGTAAACACAAAAGTTTTAAGTTTCGTTCGGGAGTGTACCGCAATACCACATAAAGATCCTTCCTAAGTTATTTAAGTCAACTTCATTAATTATCTACCAATGATTCTAGACAATGTCAACGCAATTTTCTTAAATTATATACACCCATAGATAATTAAGGAAGGGAAGATAATTTATTAGTTTCTTATTTCTTTCTCACCATCTTTATTTTCTTACGATCGCATTCATACAAATATGTTTACGTTTTGTTTTTATCTTTCTTTCTTCTTCGAAATTTTCTAATTGTCGAACCTTTCTTACTTCTGTTTTTCTTCCTTTCTTCTGTTGTCTTCCTATATTATATTTTTTTGTTTGAAAGTCTTTACGTGGATGTCTTTACAGTCTATAGATGTGTCTCCTAATCTCTCGAGATTATCCTCCTATGCACTTTCCAAACCGAATGTCTATTCAGGAGTTCATTATATGGTGAAATATACTCGAGTATCTATCAGACATAATAGAGATTTTTTTTCTCTGATGACTTTACAGATCTCTTGCGCCTTAACAGGCCTATCTTGTGTTATGCGTTTCCAGTTTTCTATCAGTTGGATATCAGTCCATCAGTCCATCAGTCAGTCAGTGATGTAATCTTCGATTTTTTTTTTCTGTTTTGATGATGCTTGAATTGGTTCCTCTGACGGTCAACAGACCATGTAGCACGTCTATTTTGTATTGTCTTGTAATTTATATTATGTAATTTTAATTAATAAAAAGACTTTTTCTTCTTCTTCTGATGCTTGAATTGGTGAAATGTTGACGAGTTTTTATATTCTGAAAAAAATAGTTGGTTTTTTACTCGTTTACATTAACATTATTATTATGCGTATATTTAGCTATTGCAGTAGCATTTTTAAGGGCATTCAATGTTCTTATATATAGTGTCTTCAAGGGATATATAAACCCTTCGGAGTACCAAAAATAAAAAATTAATGAATTTATAATATAGAAATATGTTTTTTTAATTTGTAATTGGTTGACTGTCGTGGATAATGAAGAGAAGAATAGCTGGGG
>OV725077.1:227530679-227683444 GCA_928085145.1 Nezara viridula | reverse complement strand
GCTAATTCTTTTTTTATTTTTTTACAGTGATAATTGTAGGAGTGGCGGTCGGCTGGATGTCTGGTACGTTGCCATAATAATCTGGCACGGCGTTTTATGTGGATTAGGTCAAGGAGGTGTTGAGGTAAATTATGTTTCTTAAGGATTTTTGAGGAGTGATCAGGGGAGGAAGCAGTCCAGACTGCTTCTTGAATTTTGGTAGTGAAGGAATGTACTGCATTGTCCAGGTCTTCAGAGGTTTTCAGGGTTACTCTGAGGTCAATTTTATCGGAGAGGATTTGATGAAAGAGTTTCCAGTTAACTGGGCCTCTGATGAAGGACGGAGGAGAGGGTTTAGGAATAGGAGCTAGTGATACTTGGAGTATTAATGGGCTGTGGTCTGAGGAAAGCTCGTCAAGACGGGCAACGGAATGGTTGAGAGCACCTAAGAAATCGAGGATATCGGGATTACGGTTAGGATCAGTGGGCCAGTAGGTTGAGTACAGACAGCAATGTTCGACCACGAGAATTCGTGGTTCTTGAACCCCATTGTTGATGTTTGGCGTTTAAGTCTGCACCCAAGATGAAATGATGTCCTAAGGAAATGAGGAAGGAACTAAATTGGATATTGGAGATGGATTGGTTTGGAGGGCAATACGCTGATGCAACGGTAATAGGAAAGGAGAAGGTTTTGATTACGACTGCGGTGGATTGTAGGAAATCGTGTGTAGGCAGTGGGAGTAGGTGATGGGAGAGGGATTGGTGCACAATGACTGCAGTACCGGCATGTGCTCTACCGTCAGGATGGTCGGTACGGTAAGTTATGTATTGTGGTATTTTTAGGAGCTGTTTTTTAGTCAGTCGAGTTTCCGTTATTAGGGCTACGTCTACGTTCTTGTCTTGTAGTAAGGCTGTTAGTTCGTGTATGTGATTTCTAACACCATTCGCATTCCAAAGGAGAATGGATATGGGTTTGATGGAAGTCATTTAAGGATTTTTTAAAGGAGGGATAAGGTGAGATACTAGGTTAGTGAGAAGTGATATCAGTGGGGTAACAAGGGATTTAAATTCTGAAAGAAAGGATGTCAATAAGCTGGTTAGATCTGTAGCATTAGGCGGTGGAGGAACATATTGGATTTGATGTTGGTGAGGTTGTTGTTGATTAGGTACATTAGGTGGGATAGGATATTGAGATTGGGGTTGAGTTTGTTCTTGCGGCAGGGCCTCACATACATTAGTCGGGTCTCTACCCCCAAGTAGCTTGGCAAAAGAAACCTTAGAGTTCACAATTTTAGCGGGTCCTCTTCTTGGTTTAGGTATATCATCAGGGTCCCTGGGTTTCATATATCTCGCTTTGAGATTTTTATAAATTTGGCAGCCTTTGTAGTTGGCTGGATGGCCTTCCAGGCATAGGGCACAGACTGCTGGTTCTGTAATTGGTTTATTTTCTATATAATTAGGTACTAAAAAATCATAAATACTTAAGATTATTATTAAAATTATGACTCACTAATTAGATTTGATTAAAATTTAACGACGATATGGTGTACCTATAAAAAACACTATTAGCTTATAAAGTTTTAAAATTACGAAAATATAGTCCGTGGTACAAACCCAAAAATTTATCAAATTATTAACATCCACCTGAAACTTCAAGTATAGGCTTTATCTCATCGTAATCTACATTTTATTTAGGAAAATTCTCGAAATTGGAATGTTTTCAGACTGGAGATCGGCAATATTTACCTATTTTGTTAGGTTCTAAATCTCGTAAATACTAATTTGCTTTCCTAATTGTGGGTCAATGGTTGACTGTAGTGAATAATGAAGAGGTAGATAGTTGGGGTAATCAGTCGAAATAAAAATGGCAAAAATAAATAATAATATTTATTTTAACATTTGCGGAGGTTTCAACCCGAAGTTCAGGCCTTCATCAGGGCTGAGAAAAGAACCAGATAACAATTGGTATGAGAAACATATACAATGTAGGTAAAAAAAACTTAGGGTAAAATGAAGTATATAATTGAACATTAAAGTAAAATAAAGTAGGTAGAATAATGACAATAATTTGCTTTTCACTTGAATCATAAGATAATTTGATCAGAGAACCGAGAAAAAAAGTGGCCTACAAAAATATGGAGCCGTTTGGCGTGATATACTACCCCAATATTTCAAAATAACGAGTTTATATACACTAAACAGCCCAATATTTTTGTATACCATCTTTTTTTTTTTTCAATTTTGGGATCAAATTATCTTACGATCCAAGTGGAAAGCTAATGGTTATTTACGAGTTTTTAGTACCTGGTTAAACAGATAAAAGTTTGCGGATCTATAGATTGAAAACGACCCGATTTAAAGAGTTTTCGTAAATAAACTAGCTGAAGGTTACGATGAAATAAAGATCTATTCACGAAATTTCAGGCGGAGGTTAATAATTTGATAAAAAGAGGTGTGCACCACAGACTATAATACACTCGTAAGTTGAATGACATCACTGAGCTAGTAACCATTGAAGGCGCTAATACTAGCCTGCAATACAGCTCTGTATTGCGGTTCTATCGTAGTCCAAGGCGTTGTTTGGTAAATAAAATTTAGTAGTTTATTTTGAAAAATAAATAGGTTTTATTTATTAGTAACCAGATTAAATGTAATATATATACTACAGGTAATATTTTTGTCACTAGGGGCGTAAGGTTAGGCAGTGATAATGGAGGCCGTAATAATAGTTCAAATTTTAATGTTGCTATTTTGCTACTTGCCGTACCGGTACATATGTTCCTTAAACTTTATTAGTTATAAGTGATTAGAATGTTCCTAGATTTAATTTCTTCGGTTACGAAATTCATAAAAGTAATTTTTGGCCATTTCGGTGTATTTTTGAATCTATTACTATTCCAAGCACTGTCACGACAGCCCCTATGGTGGGGTATATTATTTATTTTTTATAATTTGCCCCTATGAGTTTACCATTGTACGGAAAAGGTTTTAGTATTTATAAATTGTCAAACGTAAACTTTGCTGTTTTCTTTCAGCTGATTGGTACGCTAACAAAATTATGGGCAGTTTTGTGAAAATTCTCACAACCGACTCCAGTTTTCCTTTACTTCATCAACGTTCAGAAAGTGATCAGTGTTAAATTGGCGCAAAAATAACTTTCTCTCTTTTTAAAAAGTACTAAGAGCCAGAAAACTCTCTACAAATTTTAAATTAAGGGTATCCAGTGCTTTCATTAAGGCAGTTTTGATATAAAGCATGGAGACTACTTCGACACTAACTGGTACCCAACGATGGAGTATTTAATGATCGAAAGATACGAGAGGAAAATCCTCAACTGGTGTTATATCAGGATATGAAAGTCCTTGATATACAATAGCTGAAAGCTGTCCATTAGGAAACATTTCATAACAAGAAATGCGATATTGGTTGGCAAGAGATCTCTTCGAATGCCATGAACCAGATGGATTGATAGAATCAACAATCATGTTGAGGAGTAGTATACGGGGTGGCCGAACGGACTAACGTGTGTGACGTTGCCCGGCAACCTGATATAACAGACAATTGATAAAAAATAGTCACGAGTTCGCGTCTCGGTGCCGGAGGAGTCTTTTAAATTACATTGAGGCGTCAGATGTCCGATGTATAACGCTCGGCTAAAGTCATCTAGAGTCGACTAATTGAAGTGTTTTTGCATATGGATTAAAATATCTCAAAAACTAAAAATCTGATCTGCATACTGTAAGCAAAAAATTGTTCAACATTTAATCCTCTTTGTAAAGGATTATTATATAAAAATTATATAAAAAAAAGACGCCGTGTTAGCGAGGCGAAAATGGAAAAAATAGTGTTGAAAACCAAATGATAACGAGTTTTATGGAAGATATGAATTAAAATATCTCAGAAACTAAAAATCGGACCTGCCTACTGTAAGCGAGAGAAATGTTCAGCATTTCATCCTGATTATAATGAGATATTATTTACAGTTTATATTTTATATTATTGATCTCCCCTTACTTATTTTTTCGCTTCTATCGTGTGTTCTAAAGCACACACCTTAGTTGTTTCTGTTAATGGCATATTATAGTTGTTTAAATTTGTCTAATACCGACATGAAAATCGTATGAGTGGACAGAATAGATTCTTCTTTCTCCAGTTTATATTGAATTATCTTTATGAAAATAGAAATTGGAAAATTGAATTTTGATCTAATGCTGCACAAATAACCTTTAAAATGTGTATATTGTTTAAAATTAAAATACAAACCTTTCTTATGTTTATCTAGTTGATGCTCCGTTCTATGTAACCAACCAAACCCTACATCATGACCTTAATATCCCATTTGTCCTAGACCGTATCCCTCAAAACTTTTTCCAAATTCCATCATCCAAATACAATTGCGAAATCCCTCTCTAGCACTAGTCATCCCTACAGTCCTCCTCGAAGGTTGAAGCGGCAGTGATCTAGAGACTTATTGTAACAATATATTGGAGTTCTGGCAATGGCCAGATTCTCCACTCAAGCCATGTATGTCTGGTTATAGTGTCTCTGCTCAGCCTCCATTGGTAACACCATTGATGCGGCTGAGTGAAAGGCGCTGGGATCTCCTAGAGTCCTGCCTTTCCCTCCACCATTATGGGGAAAGGCATGGCTCGGAAAAGCATGTGTGTATTTAAATATTTATTTTGTTATATTAGTTATTTTTGTTTAGTTTAGTATCTTTTAGTTTATATACATTTACTTCAGTATTATTATATTGCCGTTTATTATTTTTATTTATTGTGCATAGTATGAATGAGCTACTCTATATCACTATTAATATTGTCCTTAAATGTGACAGATTGTAATATCTCAATAAAGACCGTTAAAAAAAAAATGTTTATCTAATAAATTATTTTTGCTTCGTTATTGATATAAATTTAAAATTTGTAATTCTGAGGAAAAAGAATGATATTACTGTAATAATTGGAGTGGGAAGAGATACTGTAAAGGTTTGCCCGATCAGCAAGGACAGTCGTGCCCGCTAACCTCTGTCAATATTAAACAGTCCCTATTGTACCGTCGGTATCGCCATCCATCTTCTGCTGTCTTCGGATGGACTCGCTCCGATTCACTCCAACTGATCATTTTTTATTTATTTCATACTTTGGTGCACGTAATGATGGAATATTATAATAGCTATTAGCGATTTTAAGCTTAAATATCTGGTGAGATGCATTACAAAAAACCGCTACAAAATTATTACACAATGGTTTATTATTTCCAAACAGTTATACGTAACACTACTTTCCTTATCGCGTAGAAGAAAATAAACAAAAGGTGATTCCTAAAATAAGCTTTTCTTCATCATTAATAATTTGCCGAGAATTATAGACAACAATCTCGATTGCTTCAGGTGATGTAAGACTTTCCAAAAATAAAAGCAAAGGATATAAGTTTTGCAATGAAGCATACGAAATATATATATATTTAACTCGATTCTTCAACTCACACCTGTCAGAAGTTGCGACAATCAGCGAGTGTGATGTCAAGATGAAGAAGATTGGTCTTGGAATAGGCGTGAGGGAGAGGAGTACCCAGCGGCGTCCTTCCTGTCTTGATTGTAATATTTATAGTTAGTGAAGGAGATCCCTCATCCAGCTTCTTTTAAGCCTCCTTCGGGTGCTATCGGGCATGTTAGTTGTGGCCATGCCTTGAATCAATGAGTTTGTATGTCCGTGTAAGTTATTATGAAATCGTTTGTAGTATGTTCGTATGTGGTCGTTAACTGTTTTCATCTGTAAGTCTTTATGTAGAATAATATTACTGGCATGCCAGGGAGCCTTGGTGATAGTCCTGAAAGTTTTAGATTGAAAAGTCTGTAATTTACGTATGTGAGTCTTTTTGGCTGTCCCATATATCTGTGAAGCGTAGGTCCAAATAGGCTTAAGTAGGTAAGTATACGTATTCGATTTCTGTCTAAGTTTTAATTTCGAATTATAATTTAGAATGGAAAATATTTAAAACAACATATCGTAGCACCAAATCGTCCGATTTCAACCATTTTTTTTCTTGGAAATTTCGTAAACAATTAAATGACTATAATATGAATCTTTTAGTTGACAGAATTTCAACATTTTTGAGTAGTAATTTTAGTGATATTTCTAATTGAAAAATTTATAATAACTCTACACAGATAGTGAGTAAGTTGATTCCAGAGTAGGTGATTGCAATGTTGAAATATAGAACTTTGAATAAAGATATAAATTTTCCCACTAGAAATATCACTAAAATTTTTTTCGTCTATAAAAAATGTATTTGCCAGAAAAAAAAGACTGTCCACTTATTGTTGACAATTATCAAATGTGATGGCGATACATGAGATAATGACATGACAGGCATGGGGAAGGAAAGTACTCAGCAGTACCTCTTCCCTAACTTGTTCCAATTACTTAGGTTGCTTAAGGAAGGAGATCTCTCATCCAACGCCTTTTTAGTCCCTTCCACATGTTTCATATCAGCTATGGCCATGTCTCTTATTAGTCTGTTATTATATCTTTGTGTAAAATCTTTGATAAATGGTCAGTATGTAGAGTTTTGTTAGTCACGTACTAAGGTGCTTTTGTTACGAGTCGTAATAATTTTTATTGGAAGGTTTGAAGTTTTTGTAGCTCTGTCTTTTTAGCGATACGGTATATTTGTGATGAGTACGTTCATACGGATTTAAGTAAGTATGTATATGTATTCAGTTTCTTTTTTCTTTTTATTTTTTAAAATTTAGCAAAAAGGGAGTAAAGTAGTTTGAGTCGTTTGATAAATGTCTTACGTTTCATTTTAACATGTCTGTCAAAGGATTAATAATAAAAAATGTTGAAATTGGAGTTATTAATTCTGTCAACTGAAAGACTCGCATTATTAATAAGATTTGCTTCTAAAACCTATATATGAGATATTGAATTAAGTCATCCAACTTAAGAATAAAAAAAATAAATAAATAAAGAAGGTAGAAAATCAAAATTTTTTGGAACTTATCAAACCAATTAACACATTTATTATAGTTATTATTAAGATAAAAACAATAAATTAAACCAATATATTTCACGTGGAAGGAGAGAGAGAGAGAGAGAGAGAGAGAGAGAGAGTGAGAGCTTTTGGTTTTCAATACTCCAGTGATCTATTGCATCACAACTATTTCACAAATATCTAAAAATTAATCAAAAGTCATTTTGTCAACTGAAAGGCTCATATGTGAGAAGAGAAACACTTTATTTTCATATAAAAACACAAAGAAATATAATTTTTGAGTTATTCGAAAATCTAATTTTGCCATCCCTCGTAACTTTTATTCAAGCTTTTTTTCGGTTAAGTATGTTATATTGATAAAACTATTATATGATAAAAATAGACAAAAATAAACACTGAGAAATAATATATTAAGTTTTAAAACTATGGAAATATAGTTCGTACAAAATCTTTTTTATCAAATTATTAACATCCGCCTAAAACTTCGAGATTACGGCACTGACTTGTGAGCCGGTTATTATCAAAGAACCAAAACCCTGATCAAACTTTTACCCTTCAGTGAATAATATTCTCGTATTTTTATAACAAAACATAAATATAATACAATAAATATAAACAAAACATAATACTCTTTGAATGTTCCCAAGAAAGTTTTTTTATAAAATTGGATAGGAAAAGGTAAAAAAAATACTTAGCAAGTTTATTCTCTTTCGGAAATTCCCTTTTCAAATATAAATCCTTAAAAGTATAATGATGGGTTAGAAGAAAAACTGCGGGATTTGAGAAACTCAATAAAAAGGGAATTGAAAAAAAGCATTGTCCAGTTTTTCTTTTTCAGCTGGTTCGCCTTGACTATTGATGAAGGAGGAATTCTTCGCTTTCATTCAGTGTTGTAAACTTTAGAAAAGTTCAATGCATCTATGAAATACAGATGCAAAATTTAAAATAAATAATTTATCAGATATTTAAATCAAATGTTTTGATTAGAGACACAGTAAGATTTATTTTTCATCATTAATATAAAATTGTAATTCTAAATAGTTTTTTCAGCGACAAGTTTGTTCATTAATATTATCTTCTTACAATTATGAAACGTTTTTAGAAAAAACAAAAAGAATACCAATGGAACGATTTATTAAAAATTTAGCGCTTTTCTAGCTATTTTTTATTTATCTTTTCCCGAAAATATTAGAGTTGTACATTATATTGAATTCTTCGAAGAAGGATGGTAGGGTTAGTTATTTAATTTAGTCCTGAAATAGAACTAAGGATATGCCTAATATATATGGTGTAATATATATAATATATACACTATATAAAATATAAATATATATGTTTTTTTTATTTATTATTTTTTTATAGTGGCAGTATAAATTAGTAATTTACTAAAATGGATGTCAAAGGTTTCTATTTTTATTTTGATCCCTGAGATTTGACAACCTCGAACACGTCAACAACGTAAAGAAATACACATACTGGAAATTACCTGAGACATATTTGAAGTTTGTCAGAAACTGTCAATCTTTTTATTCATTTGGAGCAGACGTGACTATCGATGAGAAATTTAGAGGCTGGTGTTCATGTTGTGATAATGAATGTATTAATTATTTTGGTATCCAATTTAATTCGCGTTATAACTGTCCCTAGTATTCAGTTATTTTTGTTTTCGTATTTAATCATATACAAAATTTAATGTTCAAGTTCCTAATTTTGTCAATTTATTTTTCTTTTTGATCTTAATATTTTTGCATCTTATGTAACTCTGTTTTACACAATGAATATATTTAAAAACTCATCGTATATATTTTTCTTCTAGTACAATAAAAAATATGTTAGTATTTTTTATCAATAAATTGATTCAGTAAAGTTGATATCACAGATCCTTAGCGACGTTTCATGTGACTCTACGGTTAACGACCTTTCGAGTGTTTATCACTCTCATGCTACAATTGATATGCCCGATAACACCCTTAGGAGACTGAAAAGGAGCTGGAAGAGGCATCTCCTCGTTTAGCAATAATTATTAAAATCAAGATAGGAAAGAATGCCGCTGTGTTCTCAACAATTAACTTCCCGGCAGCATGCTCAGAGGTTGCCAATATTTCTAACAGATCTAGTGGAAGAAGTAATGTTTAAAACGAAACATTTTAAAATATTGTCAGAGTTAAATTTAGTTGTTTAAAGTACCTTCTTAGGGAAGTCAAGTGATTAATCTCCTCTGATTACTCTCAGAATTTTATCTAAAGTATGATCGATGTTATCTTGCGCCTAGCCACGATATAATCGATTGCTTTCTTCATAAAGTAAAATATTAACTTTTTTCCCCTTTGTTTATGGAATTCCACAATAAGGTGTCGAGTTCACCCTTTATTTAATATTATTTCCAATATTCAAATATTAAGTCATTTCATTTGAAATGTTCGTTTTTATTATTTCATAAATTCAAAGTGGGATTAGAGCAATTTTGTTTACTACGTTTATGTTTACAGATTACAATGAGCCTTTATTAATCCTATATTTTTGAAGTGAAAACATCTTTAGGCGTGTTTTGTATTTTTTGGTGGAGAATGAATCAGATGAAGTCAGATGTGTAACGCTCGGGTAAATTAGACTGGAGTAGACTAATTGAATTTTGTTTGCATATGAATTAAAATATTTCAAAAACTAAAAATCTTGCATATTTTAAGCAAGGGAAGTGTTAAGCATTTCATCTTCTTTATAATGAACTATTATTCAAAAGAGAGACACATAGGGAAAACAAATAGTGTCGAAAACAAAAGATAACGAGTTTTATTGAAGACATGGATTAAAATATCCCAAAGACTAAATATCGGATCTGCATTCAGTAAGCGAGGTAATTGTTCAGCATTTGATCCTTTCTGTAATGAGTTGTTATTCATCATTTATATTTCATGCTATTAATCTCGCCTTATTAATGTTTTCACTTCTATCGTGTGGTCTAAATAACACATCTTAATTTTGTTTTTATAACATTTACTATCACTCCAAATGATTTCGCAGTGTTTAGTGTGCCATCAAATACGATCACGTAAATATGCGATTTTCGAGTTGTTGTTTTTTTTCACTCGACAGCCCAAGGTGTAAGAAACATTACAATGGCGTTAAAGGAAGAGGGTTTTTGAAAAAAATTTGATTCCAAAAAAATATTATTTTGTGTATGGTCGTCAATGGCGGGAATAATTCATTTCTCCTTTTTATCAAGTGCTGAAACCATCACATCCACATCTAATTGCAGTGATATTGCAATAGAGCCGATATTTAGTCTTTGAGATATTTTCATCCATATTTTCAATAAAACACATCCTTGGTTTTCTACACTATTTGTTTTGTCTATTTGCCTCTTTAACCCAGCGTCGCCTTAAGTTACAATTTTGAATACTAGTTCATTATAAAGAGGATGAAATGCTGAAAATTTTCCCTGCTTAAAATATGCAAGTTGGATATTTAGTTTTTGAGATATTTTAATCCATATTCAAAAACACTTCAATTAGTCTACTCCAGTCGACTTTACTCGAGCTCTAGACATATGATGGCTCAATGTAATTCATTCTCTACAATAAAAGTGCAAAACGCGCCTAAAGACGTTTTCAAAAAGATAAGATTAATAGATCAAAAAACAACCTCCATTGATTAATCGGAAGGGACCTAGACGACAAAGCCAGACCTCATATTTCGCGACATGTGGTGAAGAAACGAAACGACCTGTGTCACAAAATCCTTCCACAGCCAACATATTCACCAGACTTTTCTCCAAAAAATTTTCATCTGTTAAGTAATTCGGACAACTTCCTTAAAGGTGAAATTTTTAAAAATTATTCTCAGGTCAAAAACTCGTTTTCTGACTTCATTTCTTCACAAAACTCTGAATATTACAGTTCTGGAATTAAAGGTTGATAACGCTTTGAAGAAAATGTATAGAAAATTATGGCTAATATTTTGAATAAAAATATTTTAATTCCATAAAGTTGTACTGAGTAAACTTTCCTGAGAAAACATTTCATATGAAACGACTCACCCAATAGAATTCTAATTACATCTGTTCTATTTTCAACGAAATTAAGAGATAGCTCAGGTTTGTTATCAGGATAGTATAATCTAGAGATAACCAATCCCATCGCTAATAGAACCGACATTAACCATGCCAATGGCGACCACCTCGGATCCACTGTTATATAACTCTCTATCTCTGTTAGTTTTATTAGATAAGTAGTTACATTGATTCTCTTTATATCATACGCCGATATTATTATATTTAATATGTGTAAAAGTATAATTTTAAGAAATTATTTCTTAAGAAATTCTGTAGTTCACACTCACTAACTATAATATAAATAATAAATTAATGCAGGGCGGTCCCTCCACGCCCAGTGGTATAATAAAAGGCCTCTGGCCACAGATGCAAAGAACGCATACAGCGTGCAGAGCCCTCTTACCTTAAAATGCCCTTGGGCAATAAAAGGAAATTGAAAATTTATATATATACTATTAATATATACTGTATTTTGTAATCAAGAAATTCCTGGGGGTAGGAAAAAAAAAATTTAAGAAAATGCCAAATGAATTCAAAATTAAGAACAACAGTATTAAATTATCGACTGACTTAACATATCTCGGTATTCACTTCGACAGACATTTAAAATTTACTAGACATTTTGACAAAAAAAAATAAAACAGTAAGATCTAAGACGTACAGACTCGAAAATTTAATTCGGACAACAAACCTAACTTTACGCCTAAAGCTTCTAGTCTATACAAGTGTAATACGGCCGGCTCTGTATGGTGCACCTCTGTTCCAACATATCAGCAAAAAAACCCTTAAAAGATTACAATATTTAAAAAATGGAATAATTAGAAAAAATTATAAGAGGAACCACGCTGCAGAGAAAGAAGACATTGGATATACAAGCTACACTATTTATCAAAAATAAAAGAATATCTCGCAAAACGAAAAAAATAATTTTTCGAAAAATCCCAACAATTGGTTAACCCTCTTTTCAACAACTTATTACCAGCCAAAATTCCAAAACGTTGGCAACAACTCACATGAGATAGATGTTTTATTAATTTAGTTGTAAGCCTGAGGTGAGCCCTATCACCTATTATATTACAGATGAAGAACAAAACGACAAAAAACAAACCTTACAATGCTTTTAAGCAGTAAAAGGACTATTATGAAGAAAATAAAAATCCAATGAATCAAGACAAAAATAAATAAAAAGGGGCAATTAAAAAAAAAATTTATAAAACCATTCACAGAAAATAAACTGTAAAATAAGTCAAAATTTTCAGTTTAAATTCAGGTATTCCGGTAGTCCGCTTTATGATTCCCACATCAGGAAAACAATGCATTTTAGTGATGATAATGTTCTATATAAAATGAAAGCAGACAAAATTTGTAACAGATTGATTATATTCAATTTTTCGTTTTCTTGTATAATTTTCGAAATATTGACCTTATAATTCACTATCTTTAACAAAAACAAAAAAAGGTTCGCCTTCTGTATTTATTTTTATTTGACCAACTAACTCTTTATTTTTCGTTTTACGAAAAAGTCATGAGGAAGAAAGTTCTTGACCACTCACCACTAAATTTTATTTAAAATTATATATTACCACAAATAAAAAAACCCTGAAAATTATTTCATAATGGTTTATTATTTTCAGAATATTATATATCAAAAGTAACATTACCTCCCTAGTAAAGAAGAAAAATAAATAAAAAGGTATTCCTATTATTGGCCTAAATATATTGACATAACTAATGATATAATGAAAACAAATGATATAACCTTTGCAGGAGAACAGACGAAAAATGACTAGAACACCATATATTTGCTCAAAATTTTCCGATTTTTTTATTTTGTTTTTTTAGGAAATTTTTGAACTACTATTGAATAACCATATACAATATCAATAAAAGTACACTTTTTGAGTTATTCTGAATATAATTTTACCTCTCGTAATTTTTTTTTCAGCTTCTTTTCGTTGGACTATGTTATATAGATAAATTTAAAGGGCATCGAGAAGAAGACTTTAGCCAATTTTCATTGAAATTGGTACATTCGGCGCTACAGTCTATAGCAAGACAGTTTTTTCGGCCGCCATCTTGAAATGAAAAGGCTGATAGTAATTCCGATGTATGAGGATCATCCTGGAGTGACCTCAGCCTTTAAATCCAAATTTTAAAAAAAATCGGTCCAGTAGTTTCGGAGAAAATTATTGTATTCCAATTCGTTTTTTTAATGAGAAAATTCACCCTATTTATTCTTAGCCACCGTTATTTTTATGTATACTATAATTTTTTTTTGCACTATTTATTTATTTTATGAGTAGCATTTATCATTTTCTCTAGAATTATTTATACAGGATGTCCCTTAAGTAGGGAAAAATATTTAAAAGGTTGATAGTAAACATCAAGACTTAAAAAAAGTTCTGTAAACAATTGCCCAATTTCCAGCAGGAATGTAGAAAATTTAAGATTTCTGTTTGGTTTTTTTTACGCGTCATGTTTTTTGTTGAATAGGAAGCGATAATATAAAAAATATTTGATTGAAGTAACTAAACATGGTTCCGTAGTAAATAAGACAACATTTAATTTAAAGGAATGTAGTATTTGTCTTTGTTAAAACCGTTTAAAGAGCACTTTTGAGCGGACAAAGTCAGCTAAGTTCCCTTTATAAAAAAATCATGAATTATTTCTGATTTTTTTTATCATCCTTCAACCGTAATACAGCTACCCAACTTTTAGAAAAACTTCCTCGCTTAATAAACTTTAAGTCAATATTAATTAAGTTGCGGTTTCTTAGGAAAAAGTTGGAGATTTTCCTCAAGGTGTGTAAAGAAATGATATGAATTTTTATCCTGTCACCGGAAAGTACCATTAAAAAATACTACAATGAACTGTTGGAAAGCTTCTAGTTCTTGTTTTTCCGTGAAATGACTTAGTTGTATTGTAACGAACATAATTACATAAAAACACATATTATTTATAAAAATTAAAAAATTAAAAATAATGATTTTTCAAATATTTTTCACGTAAGGTGGTTATGAAATTGTTATTTTTTCCAAGATTTCTGTCATAGGAATTGATGCTTAATGTTTCTAGTCCTAAAATTTACGTTTTCATGAAAATATTGAAGTAATATGTAGGTTTCTTTATTTCGAACGTATTTTAATATTACTGCAAGAATTTTTCCTGAAAAAACTCAAATTAATTAGGATTGACTTAAAGCTTATTGTACGAAGAAGTTTTTCTAATAGTGGAGTAACTGTAGTATAGTTGAAGGATGATAATAAAAATATCACAAATAATTTATGACTGTATATAAGGGAACTTTGGTGACTTTGTCCGATAAAAAGTGCTCTTTAAACGGTTTTAACAAACCGACAAACTCTACATTCCTTTAACGTAAATTTTGCCTAATTTACTATGGAGCAATGTTTAATTACTTAAATCGAATATTTTTTAAATATTTTTTTTAATATTTTTTTTTTAATATTTTTCTATTCAACAAAAAATGTGACTCGCTTAAAAAAACACAAATTTTAAATGTAATCTTTTCTGCTTGAAATTGGGCTATTGTTTATATTAACTTTTTTCCTCTACTCCTTACTTTCCTCTACTTAACCTCAATAAGCGTCCCATCTATTTTTTCCCTTCAGTCAAAAACCTAGGAGTAACCTTTGACCAGAACCTCTCCTGGAATAACCATTTCTCCTAGATTACTGGAAAATCCATAAATGCCCTTAAACAACTCCTAAGATTCTGTGAGTGTATTCCTCTAAAAACCAGACAGCTCCTTGTAACCTCCCTTGTATTCCCCCACTTCGACTACGGCTGCTTGATGTATGGAGGCCTATCTGCCGGGCTAGAAATGAGACTGAAGAGACTCATGAATTGGTTCATAAGATACATCTTCGGGATCCCCAGGCGTTCACATGTTTCACTCTGGTACACCGAGTTGAAGTGGCTTTATTTTCCTTTCCCAAGTCTTCAGAACCAAAAATGCTCCCTACATCCTCGAACTCCTTACTCTACGCTCCTCTATCCACTCTCTCAATACTAGGTCTCAACCTATAGACTTATATATTCCCTCCCATAAAACTTCCTCCTTCAGCAAATCCTACGTCATTCGTGCTTCTTCCTTAAGGAACTCACTTCCTATCTTCATGCGTCAATCCTCGTCCACAAATTCCTTCAAACAACTCCTGTTCCACCACCTACTCCACATTCAAACTTCCCCTAACATGTAAAATTACTTGCTTCTGTACACTGTTTAATTTCAATTTATTGCACAATTGAAATAACAATTAACAGTAAATTAGATTGTATTTATATTATTATGTCAGACTAAGACCCATAAATTCGTAACTCTGTCATTATTCTTAGGGGACAGTAGCCTCAGAATAAAATTATTTTTTCATTCATTCATAAATTACTTACGGGGCACCCAGTACACTTCATTCACTGTTATAATTCTGATGTGATTTTTAACCGTCATAATTACCCAAATGCATCAGTCGAAACGTAGAAAACTTATGAGGCATATGATACAATTGGCCCATATTACCAACAAAAAAAAGATGAAATATATTCTTGTATAAATATATGAATCTGTAGTATATATTATTATATTATATTAATGATTGTCGACTTACAATAATAGAAAAGTACGAAGAAGCTATTGCAATTAGTGCCAGTGCTGACTTGATTAATAATTCATAAATAGCGAATTCCATTTTTCGAATTAGTGTTCTAATATCGTTGGAGCGCATTACAGACATTGGGTTATTACTTTGTAGAAATTATCTTCACGCGATTCCAGAGCCTTATAAGGGATGTGTTTACTGTTCGAATACCAACTCATTAAGTATATAGCTTAACAATGCTGATCGTTAATGTCTGATGTAAACAAAAAATAAATATAAAAAAATATATTAATGATATGAAATATATTTTTACTGAAGATAAAACAGTAAAATAAATATTTGAATATTCGTGAAATAATTTAATATATGTAAAAAATATATTAATCTTATTTTTTCTTTAATAAAAAACTCCAAATTATCGATAAATACTTTTTTCTTTATAGTGGCATATGTCGACTTTTTGGAGACAAGGATAAAATTATTTTTGAGGCCTCCTGAAAAAATGAAAATGATAAAATCCAGAGATATGTGGCTCGGGATGGATTTATTTTTAAGAAAAATTTCTTATAGAATTTTATGAATTTCATCGTAGAATGAATGGAACGCAAAAGAATTCGCAGTGTCGACACATTTTTTGTCTGCATTACTGAAAACCTATTTCTGGTGTTAATTTCCTTTGTAAAATAAAAGTTATAGTTAATATTTCCCTTTATACATTATTTATAAACTGAAATTTTAAAAAATCCTTATTTTCTATAACAGCATTTTTATGCAATTGATCATTTATGTTTTCTTTTCTTTTTTTTAATGCATGCGCGGTAAAGAACTCTTAAAAAAAATTGTTTAGCCACTTGAGCATGAAAAATGAAATTATTTTAGATATCTGATCTAAAGATAGTAAATAGCTGGAAGGTATATATATATATATATATATATTTAACTATTAAAAATTATATGATTTTTCTAGACTCAAATATCGCCATGGCTTATAATTCTTTCTTCTATATATATATATATATATATATATATATATATATATATATATATATATATATATATATATATATATATATATATATATATAATATTTGTATATGTTTTTGTTTCCTTGTTGTTACAAAGCGTAACTGTGCTCTGAATATTTTATCCTATAATGAGGCGTCGTTAAAGTTCATGTCTTTAAAATTTAAATATATAAGTATATATACCTCAAACAAGTTAGACAAAGATGGGACAGGCTTGTTAAAGCGAAATCGAATTGAAAAATACCCGAATATTCGAATAGAAAAAATAAAATTTTCTCAAGGAAATTTTTAGCTAGTTTGGATTCTTCGAAATTTTACCGATAGAAAAAGAACGTCTCCTTTCCAGACCTGTGGGTGTTTGGTAACTGTGAAACATTCTATCTTTATACAGAGCAAATCAAAATTAATCACTTTTTGATATCCCACGCAATATTTATTTCGCTTTACTGGAAAACGTACAGATGAATGACAGGCTCTTTGACTTTCTAAGACGAACAGAGATATATTAAAATATATATATATATATTAAATATTTATACATATATATATATATATATATATATATATATTATATATATATATATATATATATATATATATATAATCATTGATGCAAGGAGATAATGACCGTACTGGTTGTCACCTTACAAAATGTTTAAAAATTAACAACGGCTCCAACGATTCACCCAAAAATTGTAAGAGATTTATGGCTGACTGAAATGGTTTTTTTTTATATTTGTTAATGACATTTACAACTGTATTACATAAATACATCAAGTAAATTTGGACATGAATACACTTGCTGAGTAACTACCCAATGGTAGCACTATAATGATATGACTACATTAGGAGATCACGGGGCCATCTTCTTTTCAGACGCCTCGGAGGGTTATCAGGAATTGAAGAGGAAGCAAGGTTAGAAACGAGAGGGTTGGGATGATTCTGAAGTTTATTATGGAAGGATAGGTATCTGGATTGGGCCAGATCTGAAACATAAGGAATATTAAGATCTTTATGGATAATTTTATTAGTGACAAAGTAAGGAGCATTGAGGATTTTACGAAGGATTTTGGATTGTAAATGAAATGGTAAAAACCGAACTCGGTAAACAAAACAGAACCAAACTTAGGAATGAAATGTAAAAGTTATCGATGTTTGTTGAAAGAGCAGTAATTCAGCTTTCCAACAGTTGTACTAACGTTTTTTCGAGAAAATTATGAGTAGTTGTAAATGGATTAGTTACCAGCTGGAGAAAAAATGCTCTAAGAAAATCAAATATTAAATTTTGAAATTTCTGATTTTTATGAAAATTCTTATTAAATATTTTTAAAGGACACCATAAGCGAATGCAACTTACTTTTCTATAATTAAATTTTATTTGGCATAATATACTGGAAGGGCCTATTGGTTTTTGTAATTAATTATACATTACAACTCATACCTTAGTCAATATTGTTTTCTTCTTATTCTCTAAATAAAAATGAAATCGATTGATATATAGTAATCTAAAAGTTCGGGCAAAGCAAAGGCCAAAAAAACCTGGTGCGCGCAACACACAACTTTTACTTACCGCTCTACTTTGAATAGAAATTATTTTCTGGCAATACTGGGCTATTATATAATTACTTGAAGTGCATTTTAAACGGAGCTAAAGTTTAAAGCTTACAGATAAGAAGCCATTAAGACCATTACAATTACAAAATGTCTATTTAATATATCGACTGTAGGCAATAAAAATCTAGTCACTCCAACTGTTTTTATAAACCACAGAATGACTAACAACAATTTCAACATTTTTGAGTAATGTCATTTTCAGTGATATTTTTAGTTGAAAAAGTTATCTATGCAGACAATGAGTAAGTTGATTCCGGAGGTGGTGATTGCAGTGTTGAAATATAGAACTGAGAATAAAGGTATAAATTTAGGTACTTATTTCTTATGAAAGATGTTCTTAGGAGAGATAATTTATTAAATATCTGTAGAAAAAAGTTTTTTTTAGTCTCAACAATTAAAAAAGTATATTTTAAATTTATCCAAACTTTCGCCTCTTCAGGGATAAAATCTGTTTTTAAGATATATTTTGAATTTTCATCTGAAAACGAATATATAAACAATCCTTTCAGAAGATTTACTATTAGACATTAGCACATTTATACAACAAATAATAACATTAAAAAATGAATATTAACCAGTGAACAATATGTATTGTAAATAAAAAACGCTGCAAATTATTTCACAATGGTTTATTATTTCCAAACAATTACATATCTAAAGTTACATTACCTTCCTAGTTACAAAGAAAAATAAATTAAAGGTGATTCCAATTAATGAACTAAACTTTTTTTATTAATCATTAGTAATATGCTAAAACAATTAGCATTACTTAAGTAACACATTCAAAATTCAAAAGCAAAACTAAAGATATAACGTTTGCAGCAGAACATACTAAAAAAAAAACTAGAGACCGTATCTTTCCTCCTAATCGTCCTATTTTAACATTTTTTGTTTGTTTTTTTAGGAAATTCCGTATTTTTTTTTTCTTACCCTCCAAAATGTTTATTGAAACAATTACATATATGGTATACAATAATACAATATATACATGTAATAAATTCCTTCCACTGCCCGAGGGTATATAGGAAATTCCGTAAACTTTTAAAAAACTATTTAAGACACGCAGACACACATTCCATTTTTCGGGACTTGGTCATTTCGACTCAGGGTATCTCAAAACGTGTATTTCCGTTGAAAACTCAGATTCAAAAATTTTCTCGATCTCAATACTTATCGTTAATATATATTACATATATACATAAGTGAAAGTAATAAATAATGTAAATTTTATTTGGAATTATATAAACATTAGGTTGAAACCGAAAAATATTAGGTTGATCGTTGATCCACTGGAAATATTATTCAGGATTCGTTTTTTAATATTTATAGAAACTATACAATAACAGTTCCAACCATTCGGTTACATTTTAGTAACTAGTAAATAAGGTTCTACATCCTTTTCACTGCCGATATCCCTCCAAATCCCGATACCTTCCTAGCTACATTTGCCGATGATACTGCCATTCTATCCTCCCACTCAGATCCTCAAATAGCATCTCAAAACCTACAATCTCACCTCTTCTTGATTGAGCAGTAGTGCAACGACTGGCGCATTAAAATCAATGAAGCAAAATGTAAACATATTACTTTCACTCTGCGACGCAGATCCTGTCCCACAATCCTTTTCAATTCAATACCACTTCCCTACTCAGATACAGTCCGTTACCTTGGCTTCCTTCTAGACAAAAGACTAACTTGGAACCCACATACGAGACTTAAAAGACAAGAACTTAACCAACGATATGGCCAGCTATATAGACTACTAAGCAGGACATCTCATCTTTCGATTGAAAATAAACTTTTAATCTACAAGACAATACTGAAACCTATCTGGACCTACGGACTTGAACTGTGGGAACTGCTAAACATTCGAATATCAAACGCATCCAATCCTTCCAGTCCAAAGTACTTAGAACAATAGTCAATGCCCCATATTATGTCACAAATAAGAACCTACACCATGACCTTAACATCCCTTTTGTCCTCAACATCATCCCATCCAGATTCTCAAACTTTCACCAGAACTTTTTCCATCATCCAAATCCTCTAGCTCAATCCCTATCCAGCTCCCACCATCCCTACAATCCCCCTCGAAGGTTAAAACGGCAGTGGCCGCGAGATCTATTGTAAATATGCTTCTGGAGTCCTGGCAATAGCCAGCTTCTCCACTCAAGTCCCGAGCATCTGTGGCTCTAGTGCCCTCCTTCAGCCTCCACTGGCTTTTAATACTAGTGATGCGGCTGGAAAAGTGGCACTGGGATTTCTGGAGTCCTGCTTTGCTTTCCACATGTGCGGAGAAAAGCCTGGCTCGGAGATTCCTGGGCGAATGTATATGTTGTATATAGGTATGAATATGTTTAGAAGTTTTTATTTTATTTTGTTTATTTATTTTTTTATTTTATTTATTTATTTTTTTTTCTATTGATTTACATTTTTTTATAAGTATTATTTATTTACTTTTTATATTTATAGTTAATTCTGTATTACTTGTATATACTGTATGAATGAGAACTTTTAGCCTTAATACTTATAGCCCTCCAACAGTGGCTGATTGTATTATTATTCAATAAAAAAAAAAAAAAAAAAAAAAGTAAATAAGGAAAAACTACCCATAAATATAAATATGGACCAATAGTGCAAACTGCATTTAAATGCAAATCATGTTATATTGTGTCATGCTAAACAGGTACCAAGGATATTTTCTAATTCCGCTTCTTTTGTCTTCATCATTATCCATTTGTTTGTATTTAATTATCTCCGCAGGAAGGAAACCGCGTAAAAAAGAAAAATATTATTTTTATTTGTGTTTGAATTTTTAAACATTCTTTGTTAACATTAAATTGCATGAATTATTATTCCGTTCAGAAGAATATAAAATATGCACGAAGACTACGAATATTTATTTAAATTGGCCTTCAACTTAAAGCGTCAATTCAAGACTTTTATTTTTATTTTTCTTTCAGTGATTTTCAAACCGACATTCTTGATCCCTGCCACAATAAAATTCTCTTTAAGAATTCACTGTGTATTAATCTTACTTACGAAGACCCCAAGTCCAAAAAATCCATTTTCGGCGATTAAATAGCATAATATTTTACATAAATTAATATTATAATATCTATGTCCTATTATTTTAATATTAATACTAGCTCCTATACCATACATTATTTGTATAACCAAATGACATACTCTAAGACATAATTGTGAAAATTGTTATCATCTGCAAACTTAGCAAATGGTAACAATTTTTCGTGAAGTATCCCCAGTTACTTTTTTATAACTTATTGAAGATAAAACTTATTTAGGGGGCGCTATGCATTTTTTTTGTGGATAGTGGATTAGACATAGCCGTCAGATCTCCGATGTGTAACGCTCAGCTAAATAAATAAGGGTGGACTAATTTAAATATTTTTGCATATGGATTAAAATATGTCAAAAACAAAAATCTAAATTATTACAACAGTACTAATGAGGTTATAACGGGACTGTTCAAACAAGCAGTTCTGGACAGATGGGATTCCAAAAAAACTTTTTTTTTTTTTTATAATTTCTTTATTGAGTATTATAACAATCTGTCTGTTGGACATTGGTTATAGTGAGGTAGGATGACATTCACACCATATGTACAAAAAAATAAAATAAATAAAACAAATTAATAATCAAAAGTATATACAATAGACAATAAAATAAAATAACCTAAAAAATAAGAAAATTAAAACTAAGGAAAAAAAAAAAAAAAAAAACATGCATACCTATATACAATCAGGCGAGGGAACTCCAGGAGAACCCTGCGCTACTCTTCCAACCGCGTCACTGGTACTAAAGCCAGCGGAGATTGGTCGAGAGCACTTTAGCCACATACACACATGTCTTGAGTGAAGAATCTGGCCATTGCCAGAACTCCAATTTATATAATCTACAAAAGATCGCGAGGCCACTGCCGTTTCAACCTTCTTGGAGGATTATAGGGATGGGAGATGCTTGATAGGGAGTGTGCAAGAGGATTTGGGTGGTAAGTAAGTAAGTAAGGTAAGTTCTGGTGAAATTTGGAGAATTTTTCTGGGATAAGGTCTAGGACAAATGGGATGTTAAGGTCATGATGTAGGGTTTTGTTGGATACATAGAAAGGAGCATCGACTATTGTTCGAAGGACTTTAGACTGAAGGATTGGATGCGCTTGATGTTAGAAAATTTTGCTGATCCCCACAGTTCTAGTCCGTAAGTCCAAATAGGTTTCAGTATTGTCTTGTAGATCAGTAGCTTGTTTTCAATGGAAAGTTTAGATTTTCTGCTTAGTAGTCGGTATAGTTGGCCGTATCGTCGGTTGAGTTCTTGTCTTTTGAGTCTAGTATGCGGGTTCCAAGTTAGTCTTCGGTCTAAATGAAAGCCAAGATACCGGACTGTGTCTGAATAAGGAAGCTGGATGGAATTAAAGAGTACTGGTGGACAGGAATTGCGTCGGAGTGTAAAGGTAATATGTTGGCATTTAGATTCATTAACTTTAATGCGCCAGTTATTACACCAGTGCTCAATCAAGGTGAGGTGACTTTGGAGATTTAAGGATGCTATTTCGGGATCAGAGTTGGATGATAAGATTGCGGTGTCGTCAGCGAATGTTGCAAGAAAAGTATCGGGATGAACAGAGATGTCAGCAGTAAAGAGGATGTAAAGCACGGGACCCAAGACGCTGCCTTGGGGAACACCGGCTTTAACGGAATAGATATTGGAAAATTCTGTTCCACAGCGAACTCGAAAGGAGCGGTCAGAGAGGTAGGATCGGAGGACTAGGTACAAGGACTGAGGTAAATGGATTTTAAGCTTGGAGAGCAGTCCGGAGTGCCATACCCGGTCAAATGCCTGTGCAATGTCCAGAAAGGCACCCGAACAGTATTCCTTGTTTTCTAGGGCTGAGGAAATATGATCAACAACTCGGAGTCCTTGTTGAACAGTAGAATGTTGAGAGCGAAAACCAAACTGATGGGAAGGGATATTTTGGGATTCTATAATGGGTAGGATTCGTTTCAAAAGGATCTTTTCAAAAATTTTTGAAAGGATTGGGAGTAGGCTGATTGGTCTATAGGATGTTGAGCTATTGAGAGGTTTTCCTGGTTTTGGGAAAAGGATAATAGTGGAGTGTTTCCATAACAGAGGGAAGTGGGTGGTGCGTAGGTTACAATTGTAGATATATGTAAGGAATATGACTGCTTTGGATGGAAGTTGTCGAAGGATTTGAGGTGTAAGGAAACTAGTAAATCTAGTGAGGATGTGCTTGACGGAGACACTCAATAAAGTTAGAATTGGTAATAATTTGTCCGAAAAATTTGAGGTTCGTTCGGGTTTAAAACAGGGGGATTCTCTTTCGCCTGTCCTGTTCAATTTGGCATTAGAACATGCCATTAGGGAGGTAATGCGTACTGAGAAAGGGTTGGATCTGGGCGGGACAACATCCGTGCTGGGCTATGCTGATGATCTGGTACTGTTAAGCGAAGACGTTGAAACTATAAAACTAATTACGACAACGTTAATGAAAGCCGGTAAAGAACTAGGACTCGAAATAAACGTGGATAAAACAAAATATATGGTTAGCTGCAAAAATGGCGATACTACTGGTGATATCGATATAGATGGTAATATGTTTGTACAGGTAAATAAATTTAGGTATCTAGGTTCTACGATAACTAGAAAAAACGAAATTGTAGAAGAGATTAAGGTTAGACTGAAGGCGGGAAATGTTTTTTATTTTTCTGTGACAAAACCACTCAGTTCGCGCCTCTTGTCCCGGAACTTAAAAATTAGAATCTATAAAACAATTATCTTGCCTACAGTTCTTTATGGATGCGAAACTTGGCCGCTTACATTAAGGGATGAGCAGCGTCTTAAGGTTTTTGAAAATAAAGTATTGCGTAGAATATTCGGACCGAAGAAGGATGAGTTAACCGGAGAATTCAGACGGTTACACAACGCCGAACTGTATCCGGGCAATATAATTGAGGTAATTTCATGGCGGCGAATCAAATGGGCTTGTAAAGTTGTTGGACTTATTAACGAGAGAATTCCTAAAAGGTTAAAATTTGCTGAGCCGACTGGTAAGCGTCCAAGGGGTAGACCGAAGCGAAGGTGGGAAGATTGCATTAAAGCCGATCTGAAGGGACTGGGTTTGGACGGCGAACGGTGGAGGGAGGTGTGTAATAAGCGATTGGTGATGTCGGCATCGAAACTTCGGGTTCGCTAAGCCTTTTATTATTATTATTATTGTTTAACTAAGAAAAAAACTGAACTTCTTAAAATTAAATATCATTATCATATTACAAATGAAGAGCACTAAAATTATGATGAAGAAAGGAATAAGGTACAGAAAAAGGAAATGTTACTAATTACATGACATTTTATACTTCCCAAAATATTTTATATTGATTTTCAATAATATATTTATTGTTATATGGCATGTGATTTCTAAATAATAACTTACTAAAATTGATTGGCGACTTTAATAAAAAATATCCACAATTTAAACAAAAAAACACGGCCCATGACACCGTTTTACTTTCACTTACCTATGTATGAAATATAGTAAGGTGTTATGTGAATGCCACTTTAATGGCGAATTTTCAAAATGGTTTCCTCTGAAGTACCTATAATATGATTTATTTTAAATAATTAACGTACTCTCGGATGCCGCACCATATTTTGTTGGTAATTCTTCTTTATGTGAAGGTATATTATATGTCAGTGTAGTTAAATTTATTAAATTCAGGTGTGAGAGTTTCCGAAAATGTTGACTCAAGTGTTTTAGATAACGTTATTGTATTTACCTAAAGTATTAAAAAGAAAAAAAAGAGAAGTTTTTAAGAGAATTCACTATCTTAAAATTCTTTTCGCCATTAAATATTGTTTTAAAATCTGACAATCGATGATGCGAGCCGAATTAGATTATAGATATAAAATCACCATTAATGGCAATGGTATTAAAGCTACTAAACCAGTCATTCCTTAAAAAAAAAATAAATAAATAACAAAATATGAAGAATGAAAGTTAAAATGACATAAATCATCTTAAAAAGGTTCCTAAAAAAATATAATATCACAATAGTAACCGAGGAATCGAACCAGCCTTTATCCTCCAAAATGTGAAGGGTAAACCAGGTCCCCAAGAGATCCCAATGCGACATTAGTATTGAAAGACGGTGGATACAGACCCTTTTTTTTGGAATTATTAACATCCTCCTGAAAATTCGTAAATAGTTTGATCTCATCGTAACCTACAACTATTTTATTTATGAAACCTCTTGGAATTAGGTAGCTTTCAATCCGGAGGGGGCCAAACTTTGTCTATTTAATTAGGTACTAAAAACTCGTAAATACCCATTTTCCTTCCTAGTTTAATCGTAAGATAAAGTGATCATAAAATTGATAAAAAAAGGTTATCTATAATTGGGCCGTTTGTCCTATAATATGATAAATTATTTGAAATTTTAGGTGTGTAGGTCACGTCAAACGGCTCAATATTTTCGAAAGCCACCTTTTTTCTCGACTTTTAAATTATCTTACGATCCAAGTAGAAAGCAAATGTGTATTTACGAGTTTTTAGTACCTAATTAAATAAACAAAGTTCGTCCCCCTCCTGATTGAAAACGCCCCAATTCCAAGAGTTTTCGTAAATAAAATAGTTATAGGTTACGATGAGATGAAACTATTTACGAAGTTTCAGGCGGATGTTAATAATTGTATAAAAAGTGGTCTGTACTACGGACTGACTAAAACCTCAATATACAACAACTGCAAGCGGACTTGTGTTTTCAGGCTTATAAATGATATATGTATGTATATCTTTTAGTTTATATTAACTAGTTACCATTTCTTTTTAAAGGTATATTCTCTATGTATCATTTGTGTATAAATATATATTCTTTTTTGAGTATGGAAAAGATGTCCAGTGACGTTCGCTAAAATTGTTTTTTTGGTCAGCTTTATAATGTATAAGATTCTAAGTCTTTGAGCAGTATTTAATTGATTACTAATATTGAATGAACTCCTCTATAAGTTTATAATCTATTATTTTCTCCGATCAATCTACAATTTAGGATATAGATTATATAACACTTTTATAATGTTTACAATACTATTATTGTATTCATTTGAACACATTAAGGTACAGATGTAAATCATTTATAGTAAATATTTGTCTACTCTTTTATTATTATTTTTTTCATTAATTCAATGGTATGACAACACAAGCAATTTATCTCTCATTTCAAATTTCATTTAGTATTCCATAGTTTATTGTTTGCTGCAACTAGTTTGAAGTATTGTGACCATATTGCTCATAAATATATCTGTATATTTATATAAATACTTCTGTCATTACATAGTTTTTAGTTATTTTTTTATTTTAATATGTATTTTGGCCAGATGGTATATTAATTTTTTTTGTATAAAATTGTTATTTTTAAAGGGCTTTGTCCCAGAATAAAGTTGATTCTTCTATTCTATTCTATTTAGATGACTATTTACAAAAAATTACACTTTTTTTACTTTACTTGAGAATGTATCATTCAACATCAATTAACACAGTCTGCATCACCAACAAAAATGAAAAAAAGGAAAAACTACTTTCCTGCACTCTATAGTGGAAAAACATTAAATATTATTTAAAAAATTAAAAATGGAGATATATGAATTATTTATTTTTAATTTTGTTGATTTATTCCGCATATTATTTATATATATATTATATAAATCAATTCTGATATTGATAACCATATTTAAATATTCTGTATAAACTCTAACATTTTTTTTCTTTGTGTATAATTTTGAAATCCTCAATATCTAAAATTGTCCCAAAATCCGTATGGTGTTTATGGTGTACGGTGATCGTTATATTGATGCTTTTTTACTTTTATGTTTGTGATTTTCCTTGGTTTTACATTCAACAGTGTGTTGGCATAGTCTGTTTTGATTTATTATTTATCAACCATTATGATCGACCGAAGAATTCGAAAAACGAATAAAAATATTTTTGTCCGTCCGCCGTCCGCCGTCCGCGTATTCTCTCCGAAACTACTGGACCGATTTTTTTCAAATTTGGATATAAAATCAGAGGTCACCCGAGGATGGTTTTGAATGTGTTACTGAAGTAATGCTATTTTTTTTAGCATATTAATAATGATTAAAAAAAAAGTTTAGTCCAATAATTGGAATCACCTTTTATTTATTTTTCTTTCTAACTAGGAAGGTAATGTTTCTTTAGATGTATTGTTGTTTGGAAATAATAAACCATTGTGAAATAATTTGCAGCGTTTTTCTTGTGTATAATTTTGAAATCCTCAATATCTAAAACGAGTCCGAAATCCGTATGGTGTTGTATTGATGCTTTTTTACATTTATGTTTGTGATTTTCATTGGTTTAACATTCGTTAGGGTGTTGGTATAGTCTGTCTTTTTTATACTGTCTACTTTCGCCAGTGGTCTGTCCAGTTTTTACCTCTGGGCAGTTCAAGCAGTTTTCTTGCTACATTATACCTGTTGGTTTTTTCAATTAAAAATGAAAATTTTATATCAGAGTGGTAAACAGTATTTAAAGTTGATGTTTTAAAATAGTGAAAGTAAGGCCTTAAAGTTATAAATATATACACTTTATAAAAATACTTTATATCATTTTGGAATAAATAAAAAAGTTCTCAGTATCTCCCAATTTGATCATATATTTTGTATTTCAGTCATCTTTAACCACACCGATTATTTAAAGACATTTACAGAAATTACATAGCATATCCGTTTCTAAAAAAAAATCGATTTAACTTATAGATACTCGAGAAACGAGTGAACTAAATTCGTAGTTCACACACACTCCTTTTTATCAAACTATTAACGTTCGCTGATAACTTCATAAATCGCTTCATCTAATCGTAACCTATAAGTTAAGATATGTTCGAACAACATTTAATATGAATTTAATGTTTAAATTTAATTAATAAAGTAGTTAGGATGAATAAATAGGTTTTATTTATTTCATATAATGTAAATAATTCATAACAACGAAAATCTTTAAAAATAAAAATGAAATGAAAATATATTTCATTATTCTGGGACTGTTGTCCCTTCAAAACAAATTATAAACACAGATTGCATGACATATATTATATACTTACAATAAGAGTTAATTAACAATAAAAATACAGAAGAGAGAAAAAGGCAAGGAAATTGTACATATATATAAGAAACTAAAACCTAAATAAATTGAGGTAGTCTCTGGGGTATTTAGATAGTTCTCTTAAGTATATTTCGTAATAAGTCGGATTGAGAAAGGAATAGGTGTTTGAAGAGGAGGGGTTTGAAAGAGGAAACTGATTGTCGAATATCAGTAAGGATGGAATTTCAGAGGGAGGCGGCTTGAATTGCAAAGGATTTGTCAAACAGTTCGGTGAGGAGGAGGATAGAGGTGGGAAGTACGAGATCTAATGGGACGGGATTGGATGGAGTATTTAAATTATAGGCTGCGAAAAATATAGGAGGGTAGATGAGTTCTAATGATCTGGTACAGAAAGGTAGCTAGGAAGTACTGACGGCGATAGGATGGATAGAGCCACTTCAACTCAGTGTAATACTGGGTAATATGCGTATCTCTTGAGATTCCGAAAACAAATCGTAATGCGCAATTCATTAGGCGTTTAAGTTTGGCCTCGGAATCTCCCGAGAATCCACCGTACACCATACAGCCGTAGTCGAAGTGGAGGGAAATAAAAGAGGAAACTAGGAATTAATGGGGCTTATATGGAAGGAGATATCGTAGACGATTGAACTGTTTTAGGGTGGAGATAGTGCGGCGGGAAATTTGGGAGATGTGTGGTTTCCAGGACAGGGTTTGATCAAAAGTAACACCTAGATTTTTAACGGTGGTGTCGAATAAGATAGGTGAGTTGTTCAGGAGGAGATTGGGGCATACCGAGAGGAATTTGAGGAGTGAGGGGGCTCCGATCAAGATGGCTTTTGTCTTCTCGGCGTTCAGAGTTTGCCTGTTGAGATGTGAATATCTCCTAAACAAAATGTTTGCGGACATACATCCAGAGGAAAATTTTTTCTTGTTTTGAGAATCTTATTTCATATTTTCAGTTTGGCCACTTATCCATGAAACACCCTGTGTAACTTCGTTATTTTGACATGTTGTGGGTAGAGGTTACTCAAAACGGCCCAATATTTTTGTATGCCATCTTTATTCTCGATTTCGTGATAAAGTTATCTTACAATTCGAGTGTAAAATGAATGGGTTTTCCTGAGTTTTTAATTAATACATAATTAAATAAACAAATTTTACCATTCATCAATTTTAAAATGCCCCAATTTCGAGAATATTCGTTAATTAAAAAAATCTTGGTTATGGATGAGATGAAGTTATTCACAAAGTTTTAGGCGGTAATTAATTTCATAAAAAGGGGCCTGTAACACGAACTATAGAGTTCCAAAGCAGAAATTTAGGTTGTGAAATTTTAATTAAATTAGATAGATAGATATTTTATTTGTTTTGGGGGAGTTTCCCATACGAATAGAGCCTAGCTTGGCTATTGTACAATAATATGGTTTTACAAATTTACATACATATCATTTAAATATAAATAAAATTTACAATATTTTACGTATAGAATGGGTTTCACAAAACATGAATAAAAATAAAAATTAAAAACATAAAACGATTACTGCATAGTAGTTATATGAACCTGTTATATGATAGAAACAATAAAAAATGAAAATATTTATAAATATAAACAAAATATTACTTTTAAGATAAACTAAAAACAAACACTTAATAGAACATGGGCTATTAACAATTTTGTGTATGCACTTTGTGTACTCCCATCTTATAATAGTAAACTTTATTTACTTTATCTATACAATCGATATTCAATATGGTTTCGATGTTGTGGTTATCACAAGTTTCTGAGATGAAATTTTGAAGGAATTTTTGTCTATAGTCATTGTATGTTGAACAGTGAAGGAGAATGTGATGTAGACTATTGTAGATCAATTGGCTGCATGATATACAGGTTTCTTGATACCCAATCGAAAAAGTTCTGTTTTTTGCATAGATTCTGATATGCTCTGGGTTTGCAACTCTTACTTGACTAACGCATCTCAATTTCTTTATATGGACTTTGAATATAAGGTACGTTTCGGGATCGGGAGCATTGTAACTGCATAGCATTGTGTATAAAGGGTAATTAGTGGAGTTTAAAGTTCTTTGAATGTCGGCTGAGAAATAATAGTTGTGTGCTTTTTCAAGGATGTCGTCTTTGTATCGAAGAAGTCCGTTTGTGAGGTGAACAGAAAGAACAGAATGCAAAGGCATTAAGCTCGGCTATTGCTCTAAATTGAGACACCCAATTGAAGTCTATGTCAGGCTTATCCTTATCTAATGTTTTAAGTCTATTAAAACAAAGTTTCGGGAGTCGCTCTTCTGGCATGAATTTGAAATTTTAATTAAATTAATACACATAAAAAAATTCTAATTTATACGATTGTTTATATGAAACATAAAGCAAAAGGACAAAATAAAAGAAGAAAAGAACAGAATACCATTAAGTTTGATAAGTTCCTTTGAGGTAATTTGTTTTCACGAATAAAATACCCACGTGTTTCTCTTTTCCTGTCGGCGGAGAGCAACCGGTTACGAAACAATCTCCAACTCAATACTCAACATTCTTTACATTTGTGAGAAAATTTTACTTTTGTGCACTAGGTAAAGATCACAATATCAAACGGGAAATGTCGTTTGATAACTATTAATGGGACTAGTGGGGTATTATTATTAAACTAATACTAACTAGTTTTATTGTACGAATTTTAAATCAAAAATTTACTTTAACCGAGTTTCCAATCAATAAAATAAACGTTTAAGTTAGGATTTATATCTTTCCAAACATCAATAAAAAGCTCTTTAAAAAAAAAAAAATCAAGGCCGTTTTAGTTTCTTCTGCGTTTCTCATCCAATATTTTTCCTTGTGTTGGTTTTACAATTATTTCTTAGTTTATATTTACCAATTTCAAACCACAAAAGACTGTTAATTATTTAAATTAAGCCATGTTATTAGTACTTTGTAGAACACATTTTACAAAGATTGGTGTTTAAGCTCTGGTGTTAAAACTTCATTTTACGTTGGCGTAACGAGTCAAACCTATTCTAAAAAAATCTTTAAAAAATGAATAATATACACAATGTAAAAAGTTCCGAAAACCGAGTACGGTTAGCCAATGTTAGGGGATAACATTAAGGTAAAACATACCTTAAAATACTTTAAGAACTTTAAATATATATTTTCGGTTTCGTACGACTTTTTGATTTAGAGCAAGGCTACTCGTACAAACAAAATTACATAAACAGACCGCTTTGTCAGACTTTTTTTTTTTCTCCTTCCTTGCATTTTAAACTATATGGGATTTATCTCAGACCTGGGGAAGAAAGCGATCCTGGCACCGGGACTCGAATTCGTAATGTTCACAACACGTGTTTTGTACCGGCGTTAGTCCGCTTGGCCAAAAACCACGGTTTTGCGAGACTTGGTGATTAGTATTCAAGAGACTTCAAAACCTGTATTTCCGTTGAAAATTCGTATTCGAAAGTATCGCAATTCTCTCTCCCCCACCCTTACTAGATATTCCATATATTGTAATTGTAAATGAAAACAAGACATAATTAATATAAAAAAATAAAACATAAATTATATAAACAAACGATTGTACTGCTACGAAATAATGTATATAAACATTTAGAAAATAAAATTAAATATATTTTTTCTATTTTCATCATTTTTTTTATAATGCGTTACAGATCACGGTCTGTTCAGGTCTAAGGTGAATCAAATTTCATTTTATGTCTGAATCATTTTATCTTTTGTAGTAAGAACTATAATACTTCCCTTTAATAGATACTTCATCTATAAGTAATTGAAATTTTGAAAAATGTTACAAGAAAGGAGTTTAAACTTTATTATTCCTACCTTACTGACAGATACTTCAAAGTCAATCATAACAATGCTTATTCATCTCTTTTTACTCAGTCTGCCGGTGTTCCTCAAGGTAGTATCCTAGGTCCTATCCTTTACACAGTTTATACAGCTGACATCCCAACCCAATCCAACACTGTCATCACCACCTAAGCCGATGACACGTGTATCCTATCAGTTAATAACGATCCTTTAATTGCATCACAAACTCTTCAATCACATATCACAAGCCTTGAAGAATGGTGTAAAAATTGGAGAATAAAAATAAATTCCAACAAATCCCATCAAATCACTTTTACCCTCCGTCGTAAACCTATGACCTCTTGTCCTACAGTATCCTTCAATAATACTCCACTTATTCCTGTTGAGCAAATCCGCTACTTAGCACTCCACCTTGACAAACGACTCACTTGGAACCCCCATACCAGACTGAAACGACTAGAAACCGCCCGACGTTTTCGACTACTGCAGCACTTACTAGACAAACGATCTAAGCTTTCAATCAATTATAAACGACTCGTATATATGACAATAATAAGACCTATTTGGACTTACGGAATTGAGCTTTGGGGCTCCACTAAACCATCGAATTCCTCTCGTATCCAATCCTTACAATCCAAAATCCTTCGTAAAATCCTCAACGCTCCTTACTTTGTCACAAATAAAATCATCCATAAAGACCTTAATGTTCCATATGTTTTCGATCTGGCCCAATCCAGATACCTTTCCTTCCATAACAAACTGCAGAATCATCCGAATCCTCACGTTTCAAACCTTGCTTCCTCCTCGATCCCTGATAACCCTCCGAGGCGTCTGAAAAGAAGATGGCCTCGGGATCTTCTAATATAGAACTTTAATTTGAGTTCTACCAATGGGTAGTTTCTCTTCATGTTGTACATGCCATGTTACAAATTTCTCATTTACTTATTGTATTCTCTATGTAATACAGTTGTAAATTCCAATGAAATAATAAAAAAAACAAAAAAAAAAACTTTATTATATATTTTAGGGTATTTTAGAGGAAGACATTCAAATAATCCTTAAAATGAAATAAATAAACAGTATTCGTCAATTTAATTATTATCAACTGGTTCATATGAAGAACATTTAATTTTTTTACTTTAGATTTACTTAACAGTTTAACATTACATATATTTATAGTATTATTAACATTTTAATCTTATGGGTTAAATATTTTTTAAAAAGTTCAATTTTTTTCAGTTTCTGTGATATTCATTTGTAAAAAAGTTTATTAAAATAAAAGTTCTAAGGAACCTTTTTGTAATAAAGCTCCATGTTTTTGGTATTGGTTTTACTTTTGTTTATTTAAGTTCATAAAAACGGTTAGGTTAAATATAGAAATAAACAGTAATTGGACATAGATTAGATTTATAATTTGTCATTAATGAATCACACGTAATTCTAAAGTGTCATTTGTTTAAGTAGCTAAGAATTAAAAGTGATGTTTCTTAGATAAACTTTTTGGCGAAATCAACAGAACTTTTATATAGAACTTTCGTAAATTCTTTGCTTAAAAAGTTGAAGAGAAAAAGTTTTGGTTCCGATATAACAGAAAATAAAATAAAGATTCCAGTCATTTAATTTCATAACTCATTTAATTTTTAACTGATTAAAAATAAAAGTTCAAATTTATTTTATAGCCCTGCTAGATTAACCTCATTATACATTTAAAAAATCCATTATCAACGTTCACAATTTTAAATTTGAAAACTGAACGAGGCAAATTGAAAAATATATATATATATATACATATATTACTTATATCTTATTATAGTTCGTTTTTTTTTTCAGTTGTTTTGGAACGAGACCTTTTTTTCCTTGCAACTATTGAAGTGAAGGTTTTACAGAACTTTTATTTTATTTTATTTTTAATTATTTAAAAATCGATTACTTTGCTAAAAAATCGATATAAAAATGATTTTTATGGTTAGCTACCGATGCAAACTACAAATTATAAACACGTGTAATTCATTAATGACAAATTAAAACTCTAATCTATGCCCATTTACTGTTTATTTTATTTATTATTCACCCCATTTTACTGGAACTTTATAACAACAACGTCGTTTAGAATTCGTATTTTAAGATTTATTTTCCTAAAAGATTTCACAGAAACTGTTTAAATAAAACTTTTTAAAAACGTTCCATAAAAGTGTCTTCAACCGCTAGATAATAATCCTGTCAGGTATCAACGATCCGTCAACTAAAGAATAGATTACACAGAAAAAAATAATTTAACGCGAAATAAATAAAATAAATAAATAAATAAATATATATATATATATATATATATATATATATATATATATATATATAAGTCTAAATATATAATTATACACACACTGACCTACATCGTCAGCTGCCGAAAGCTGGTAGCCGGTCTTCCCCCGGAGACTGACGAGCTCGCGATGTAGCTGCCTTGAAGGTGGCATCGCGACTGAGCTCTGCGCAGCCACTTCCACACTCAAACATTATATATTCACCCACGACTAACTCAATAACCATTTATCGATATATATTTAATACTGGATTATTCTTATCGATTAGATCCAACTACCTTGAAGGGGATCCTGTTGGCATTTGTCCAATCCGTCATGTGAAGAGTCAGGTGGTACGCGGATGATGTCATCCCTTTTGTTTACATTTTTAAAAAACAATCAAAGAAGAAGCCGAGATAAAATTGTGTTGAATGTTGTTCTAATTTATTGTTTCTTTTTTTGTTTACAAGACACTCTTAATAAACACTAAAAAAAAACAACGCAATGAAAACATAAACGAAAGGAAGTTTGCATACCACGTGTCTATAGGGACTAGTTTTAAAATATGCAAGACTGTATAATATGTAATCACAGATAACTGTCTCATAAATTAAAACTAAAATTACGAGCCAAAAACAGTGCGGTTGGGGATTACCTGTGGAGATAAAATTACGTTAATAGACTACTTAAAAAGATATTTATTTATTTTTTTTCTTTATCTACTGCGTCAAATTATTGTCTTAATATAATATTACAGTATTCTATTTAATTTATGAATTGAAACATAGTGACAATTGTTGCTTCTTCATCTTTCAACATTTCATATTCTGTTCATTTTGTCTTTTTTTATAAGGTTTTTATTTTTAATAAATTCAAGAACGTTTTTCAATAATTGAGTATTTAATAGTTTGCCGTAGCATTATAAAGGAGATGGTTCGGTGTAATTGTAATAGCTCCTATATAGGTGAAAATTACTCTGTTTATATCTTAATGTACTTACTGTTTATAATTTTAATAAGCTTATTCACATTGTTTATAATTTTTTTTTCTAAATATTATGTAACTTCCACAATTTTCAATATTTTTTGTATCTTGTCCGTTCTAGCCCTGAAGAAGACATGCAAAGTCTGGTCGAAACGTTGGCTTTTTAATAAAATAGTTTTTCCATTATTTAGCCTATTTATGACCGCCACCCCAGACCATATCCTTCATTTTTCACTAATGTTTTATTTCTTTTATAATATAATCTTTACGATTTCGAGCATTTTCAAATCTTAAATTAGTCTTCTATCGTATTACCTCAGTCATGATCTTTTTTGTTTAGCTAAAAAAATGTAAAAATGTCTCTATTCATTTCGGGTACCTCCTGCATCTTCTATGGAGGGACTCTTAGCTGTAGAAAAAAGTGACTAGGGATACGACGGTAGAATACTTTTTATTATCAAAGACAAGCACTGGCTAAAACGTCGTCAACAGTTCTTTTTTTTCACTATTTTGAGAACAATTTTGAAACGTTATCTATCCTCCAAAAAAATATATAATTAATTAAATATAGTATAAATCTGGAGGTCAAACATGTTCTCGGTCAAATCATCTACTTGCACAAGCATTGACTAAGATCTTTTATACAGTCAAGTTCTTAAGACATTTTCTTGGATGAACCTACTTTAGTCGAGAAACTTAACCGTATAAAATTGTTTAGTTGGATTCAACACCATTAAATTGATGGAGTACGTTCCATGGCACGTGTGGCAATCCACGGAGTCTCTCTATATTGTCTATATTTAGTAAAAATTGAGTTGATAATTGTCTAAAATAGGAGAAAAGAAAAAATTTCTTTTTATGTTGAAAATGAATTTCCTGAAATAATAATCAGATTACAAAAATATAATATATATTTGGAAAGCTAAGGGTTATAAAAAAAAATAATATAAAAAATACAAGGTAGTCGAAGGTAATAGAGGGTGATGAAAAAATAATAAACAATAATATCTGAAGTTTTATATTATTATTTAACGGAAACCAAATGTTTACATCGAAATTAAATGAAATATCCAACTAAATGTAGACTTTTAAAATTATTTTTAACTTTGAAAAAAAAATTATATATATATAATCCACCGAAACAATGGCATTGTTTAAAAAACTATTTTATTGTACTTGTGTAAAAGAAAAAGTGAATTATAAAGATATTTCATGCATGAGTAAAATATATCTTTATATCATTTACACTTGAAGAGACACGTGCCCACTAGTTTGTATAGACCAGAACCAAATTTCTCAGCTAAACACAGTACGTTACCTTGGACTAATATTCGACAGAATGATGACCTGGGGTCTACATTTCAAAATGAAACGACAGACTTTGAACAACGGACTGAAAATACTGTACTTACTTTTTTTTTTTAATCGAAATTGAAAATTAAACAAAAACTAAATATTTATTCTTATAGTTCGTGGTAGACCCCGTTTTATTAAATTATTAACATCCGCTTGAAACTTCATGAAGAGCCTCATCTCATCGTAACGTACAACTATTTTATTTATGAAAATTCTCGGAATTGAGGCGTTTTTTTAATCTGGAGGTCGACAAACTTTGTTTATTTAATTAGGTACTAAAAACTCGTAAATACCCATTAACTTTCCACATGGGTCGTAAGATAATTTCATCATAAAATCGTGAAAAAAGGTGGCCTATAAAACTATTGGACTGTTTGGTTATACTATATTAAAACTATATAACCTCGTTATTTTGACATTTTGGAGAGTGTAGGCAACAAAAAACGGCTCGATATTTTTTAAGGCCACATTTTTTCTCGATTTCGGGCTCAAATTATCTTACGTTCCGAATGAAAAGGGAATGGGTATTTACTAGTTTCTAGTAACTAATTAAAAGTTTGTCGAATTCCAGATTTAATTCTCCAATTCAGAGAATTTTCGTAAATAAGATAGTGGTAGGTTCTGATGTGATGAAGCTATTTACGAAGTTTCAGGCTATTACGTACCCAAATCCACATGAACCTCTGAGATTTACGTTTCAGCAAAAAAGAGGCACTTAAAAAACTACTGTCATTCCTATACAAAATTTTAAGACTAACAACAGCAGCTCCCTGAAACGTAAACAACAAAACTTTATTAACGACTTACGACGACCAACTATCGACTAATACATATGTACTCTCTACTACCGATTTACACTTTAATCTACATGGCCAAGAATGACATGCTCATCAAGCGGTGACTGAAAATGAGCTGAATGAGAGATCTTTCCTGAATCGAGGAAGTATAGAATGACCAGGAAAAGGTGTTATTCTTCCATGCCTGTAATGCCGCTCATGTCACTATCGTGAGAGATACGGAGAAATATCAGAAGAGAAAAAAAAGAAAAGTTTTTTTTATTAAAACTTTGTGATTATTACTGTTGTCCAAATTCGGTCTTGTTCTTGCACTTTGCAAGACCAAGACCAAGGCCGCCTAACTGTTGCAAGACGAAGACCAGGACAGGTAATCAAAATCTACTTTTTACAATAAAAATTAAGACAAAATAGTTGCTAATACTTGACAATCTTAGTTACTATATGTAAATAATTGGTATAACCAATATATTTTTGCATTCAACTCTTCTAATTTTTCATTCGGGCTTAGTTAGGTTTCTCCTATCTGAAAAATTACTAATAAGCTCAAAGTAACTGCAAGACTAGTTGCAAGACTCTTGCGCAAGACCAAGACCATGATCAAGACTGAGTTTGCAAAACCAAGACTCGTCTCGGTCTTGCATTTGGGCAACACTAGTGATTATATAATCCTTATATAACTATTCCAGAAAAATATAATTGATGTTTTAAAATTTGTAATTAATTTTGTAAAAAATAAATCACCTACAATAAAAACAAATAAATTAATAAAAATTATAATTGCACTTTAATAGTGGTTTAGTATATACATAGTAATTTAAAGAAATAATATTGAATTAACAGTGTAGCCAAAATACTATCCTGCCTCTTAGTTTTCATTCTCATTCATTAGGTCTGACCGAACCAGTTGGCTGCACTGCTAACTCACCAAGACTAGGTCAGGGTCAGGATCAACACAGTGTTGAAAACAGGGCCTGGCTATCTCGTCCAATTTAAGTCTTAATTTTTGGGTTTATTATTATTTAGTTATATTTTATTTTGTTTTATAAATTACTTATTTTAAATAAAATTAATTTAAATGTCATTATATTTATGTGAAGTCCACATTTATTTCATTCCTCCTGAATGGGTTTATTAATTTTGTTTAATCTGTGGATATATTTCTACTATTTTTAGTTAATACCCAAATTATTTCATATTTTATAATTTTCCATTTGTATTACTTCTAACTATTGGAGTTAATTATATATAAAAAACGAATTAATAATAATGCTTTAATGATGTAAAAACTGGAGGATTAAAATAAATACCGTCAAATCACCTTTACCCTTCGTCGTAAACCTTTAACTTCCTGTCCTATAGTATCCTTTAATAACACCCCACTTATCCCTGTTCAACAAATCCGTTAGCTAGGACTCCAGCTGGACAAACGCCTCACTTGGAATCCACATACAAGATTGAAACGACCAGAAACTGCTCGACGTTTCCGCTTACTCCAACACTTACTAGACAAACGCTCTAAGCTTCCAATTAATTACAAAAGATTCATATATATATTGTTACAGTAAGGCTCGAAATCGGTTTTGTACCAAATATAAGCTCCTGTCATGCTCATATACCACGAATGGGGTACCGTTGGATTCAGAATTTCACGGGGGGTTAGCGAATCGTATTCTCCACTTTTGTTTTTCTTTCTAAAATAAATAAAGTCGATACAAACATTTTGTTAGGCTTCGATACTGGAACGGTGGTAGGTCTGTAGATCGATGCGGGACAAATTGGATCTTAAAGATTTTGATGCGTACAGCAAGACCCGGATAGTTCCTTCGGAACTATCGGATCCTGCGTTTATGCCCATAATTATATAAAAGATTACTAAATTCCCTACAAAAGGAAAAAAAATCATCGCAATCGGACAATTTTTAGCAAATATACAGCTTACTGAAATTTGTATACACGTTGATTCCAAACAAAAATGAAGATTTAAATTAGTTTTTGTTTGCTTTGTGGATTATATTTACCGATAAAGTAACATTTGACGTCTTAATCTTTTGATAAGTTGCATTTTCTTATTAATTTGGCATTTGATAACAATATGCTTTGCGTATTTTTCGCACGGGCCTACTAGTATATATATATATTGCTATAATAAGGCCATTAAACCATCTATTTAAACTATTTGTTGATGTAGGACTGGGATGTATGGAATGGATCTCTATTGGCGAATCGTGGTGGAAGATTGAGAGCAGTTTGTGGGAGACTGGTGATGATGAGATTTGGAATGATTTTTAATTTGTCACCAAAAAATCAGTGTAGCTAAAAACCTGATACACCTCAGTCTATCATTAACCGACCCGTAATTCCACGACAGTAACCTAAGTAAACAACACAAGATTATGAAATCCATCGCCTTTCCTGATCACTTAATAATAATAAAAAACCTAATTAAAAATCAATCCAAACCTGTCTCCCACAAACTGATCTCAATCTCCCACCACGCTTTATCATATTATCATTCATCATTTTCATTACCATCACCATTCTTCATTCAGATCTTACGGATCTTCATATTTCTTATGGAATTTGTTCATCGTTTCTTATACATATATATATTCTGTATTAAAATAATAAGGCCTATTTAGACTTACTGAGTTGAGCTTTGGGACTCTATTAAACCGCTTTGGGAAAATAATATCCGCATAATATATATATATATATATATATATATATATATATATATATATATATATATATATATATATTATTTCATTTATCAAACATTTTTATGTATTATCATAATGTCCGTTATTTCCTTATATGATATTTTTAATATTTATCTACTGAAAATCATAATATTTCACATATACTTTCATGCCTTGGTTTTCCAGAATTAGTTGGTAACAAATTTTATACGTTATTATTGATATGTAAATGTATTGTATATTTGTTAATACAAGTTGAGCAAATTTAAACAAAAGTCGTATATATTTTGGACAATAGATTTTCGATTATATTCACGATTCTTATATTTTCGATTTATGTTTTTAGGTTTAAGTTAACTTGATTTAAAAAATCGATTTCTTGATTTTTTCATCCTCACTACTCCAGGTAGAGAAGTTTTGTATTTGTGAGAGATTGTGCTGGTGTGTGCTTAATAATTTCTCTTACATTGCGTGAACGTATTTACCTTGAAATGTCTATATCTAAACAACCACTCCAATGTTTGGAGGGAAGTTATTTCGGATCTTCAAATGTATTTCGTTATTCTATAGTTTGAAAACGGCTCGTTCGATTTTACCCAAAGTCAGAAGAAATTTGAAGAATAGAGTATAAATATCCTAGTATCATTATAATTAAATTGCTTTTGACAATTAATGAAAATAACAACTTATTGGTCTTGAGTGTGACCGATTGTGTTATTATTCAATAAAGAATGACATTTTTATTCATATTAACAGAAATAATATTTACTGTCATTAACACTAGCTTAATTGTTTATTTTTCAATTATGTTCATTTCGGATCTTTTGAAAATTATGCAGATTTTTCAAATATTATATGATTATTTTTTTTTTCAATTACAAATTATATGCACATCTCCTTGAATAATTGGGTCGTTAGTAACTCAAGGCAAGGAGCTATTATATAATACTTTGTTTTTGTTTGTGAAACGTGTGTCGATTGAAATACACAGTCTATTCACTGCAACCTAATCATGATGAAGAATTGTTAGAATAATTCTACTAGTAATAAGTAGAGAATCAAAGCATACTTCTACAGAAGAAGTTACCGAAAAAGATAATTCTGTAAGTGAAAAACGTATAAAATATAAGAATTTTTAACTCTTAACTAAATCAGACACAATGAAATGTGGTATATAGTTATTCGAGAAATGTTTACTAGTTCTTATTTAATATACAATTAGAGAAATTCCTGAATTGATAAAAGTTATTTTTGAAAAATGTCGTCCTGGCGTTGGATTGATCTTTTTTTTTTATTGTAAAATTACACTCTACTAGTTAGAAGACTAGACACTAGCACCATATAAAGAAGTATTGAAAAATTTATGAGAGAAATCTTCCGCATGATAACCGGATCTATGTGGGAACTGAGTATTAACACATGGAGGAGTAAGACCAATAAAGAATCGTTCACAGAAACTGGTCAATAAATATCTCATGTTAAGGAGGCGAGGAAGTTAAGATGGGCAGGAAATAGAGCTCAGAGCATTTTATCAGAAAGCCTCTGTGATACAATCAATGTCTGTTTAGCAAAAAAAAGACCTCGTGGATGCCCAAAAACAGATGGATTGATCGAATTAAGAATGATGCTGCAGGGCTGTATGTGGAAAACTATAGCTTAGGGAGATAGGCATAGATAGAGAAGGCTATTTAAGGTCAACAAAATATCTACTGGATCTGAAATGCCACAGAAAACAAAATGAGGGAAAATATGAAAAATATTATATTATTTATTATAAATACTGTCTTCAAGGAATATATAAGCCCTTATAATTTAAAGATTTATTCAAAATTTAACGACGTTTCATGTTGATTTGCAAACCAAAGCCAATTCAAACCAAAAATTTTTATCAATGAAAACATATTTCTATATTATAAATTCATTAATTTTTTATTTTTGATACTCCGAAGGGTTTATGTATCCCTTGAAGACACTATATATAAGAACATTGAATGCCCTTAAAAAATACTACTGTAATAGCTAAATACACGCATTATAATAATGTTAATGTAAACGAGTAAAAAACTAACTATTTTTTTCATAATATAAAAACTCGTCAACATTTCACCAACTCAAGCATCAGAAGAAGAAGAAGAAAAAGTCTTTTTATTAATTAATATTACAAATGTAAATTACAAGACAATACAAGATAATATTTTTGAATTTAACATTTTGCTACATGGTCTGTTGATCGTCAGAGGAACCAATTCAAGCATCATCAAAACAGAAAATAAAAAAAAATCGAAGATTACATCACTGACTGACTGATGGACTGATGGACTGATGGACTGACATCCAACTATTAGAAAACTGGAAACTTATAGCTCAAAAAAAGTTCTCTATTATGTCTTATAGATACTCGAGTACATTTCTCCATATAATGAGATCCTGAATAGACATTGAGTTTGGAGAGTGCACAAGCCAAGGATAATCTCGAGAGATTAGGAGACACATTTATAGACTGTAAAGACATCCACGTAAAGACTTTCAAATAAAAAAAATCTTAGGAAACAGAAGAAATGGCGTAATGAAGGAAGTTAAACAGAAGATAGAAAGGTTTGACAATTAGAAAATTTGGAGGAAGAAAGAAAGATGAAAACGAAACTTAAAAATATTTGTAGTAAAACTATTTTATTGAGAGCCGACGTTTCGACCCGACTTTGCAGGTATTCCTCAGGGAGGTGTGTTCAGCTAGCTCAGCTAACTCTAACAGAACAGTTCTAAGTGAAACTGCTAGCTGAACACACCTCCCTGAAGAAGACCTGCAAAGTCGGGTCGAAACGTCGGCTTTCAATAAAATAGTTTTACCACTGTTTAGCCTATTTATTACCGCAACTCCGGACCATCTCCTTCCTTTATAATGCAACGGTAAACAATTAAATATCCAATATGACTTAAAAATATTTGTATGTGATCGTAAGAAAGTAAATATGGCGAGGAAGAAATAAGAAACTAATTAAGTATCTTCCCTTCCTTAATTATCTAGAGGTGTATTTAATTTAAGGAAATTGTGTTCGAATTGTCTAGAATCATTGGTAGATTTTTAATTAAGTTTGCGTAAATAACGTAGGATCTTTGTGTAATATTTGATTGCGGTCCACTCCGAACGAAACTTAAAACTCTTTTGAGTGTGCACAGCACCATCTTAGTTGTATACATTTTTATTTGTATATTCTTCAAGTATTTTATTTCCTTTTATATTCGTCGTTAATCTTATATACATTTATAAATATAAGTGCCAAAATTATTTATTTTGTTAAACCAATCGTGTTTTGTTTAACCAATGTTGTTTATTAGTTTTATTATTATTATTTGATTATTTTTCTTTTCTATTATATTTAAAAGTACCATTAATTTCTTTAATTAATCTTGATTAATTATTTGAATTATATCAAAAGAGATGACATTTTTTTTTGTATTGCCACATTTGTATTAGCACATCACAGCAGTATGTTACGTTTTTTGTTTTCATTGCAAATTAGCGTAACTTAATTTGGGCGGGCGGCATGTTTAGGGAACACAGCAAACTTCCCATTTAAATTTAATTTAAATTAAATCAAGAAAAAAAATACAACACAGCTGCGATCTCGAGCATACTGACTATATACCTCATATGTTAGAAAGAGTCCACCACTACTGAAGCGTAGAAGCTCACGTACTTAAAGATGGAATGTACTTGCCCTGAGACGTAATGTGTAGTAAAAGGCACCAGTACACTAAATCAAGTTTAAATATTCATAGGTGTAAAATTCGCCCACTATTCGCCCATGGTTTTAAGTAGATGTGCAATAACTATTCTCTTTAGAACGGCTAGGATTGTTTCCGAAATCGGATTTTTTTTTTTTAAATGTTTTCCCTTATAACATAAAAGACTTTTGATGTTGAATATAAGTATTGACTGCAAAGATGCATTTTTGATATTGTTTATAAAATTAGAAGTCAATTTTAATGGAAAAATAAGAAGGAGATGGTTAAAAAGCGATATTACTCATGTTTTAAAAAAAAAATTACTGCATTAAATTAAATAATGTCTAATATTTAATGTGGTTTAAATGTTTAAATTAAACATTTAAGTTCATATAAACAATTGCCCAATTTTCAATAAAAAAGTAAGAAATTTAAGATTTATGTTTTTATAAGCGAGTCGCATTTTTTAATGAATAGGAAGCGATAACATAAAATATATTTTATTTAAGTCACTAAACATGCTCCATAGTAAACTAGTCAAAAATTTCTTTAAACGAAAGTAAAGTTTGTCATTATCAAAACAATTTAAAAATGATTATTGGGCGAAGAAACACAGCTAAGTTTCGTATGAAAAAAGTCATAAATTATTTCTAATTTTTTCTAATCAACTTTTAACTCTACTACATTCACCACGCTTTTACGAAAATTTCCTCGTTTAATAAGCTTTAAATCCATATTAATTGAGTTAAGGTTTAGTGGGAAACATTTTGAGATTCACTTTAAGTTTTGTAAAGAAATGATGTGATTTTCTACCTTATATCTAGGATTCCAACTGGACAAACATCTAACTTGGAATCCTCATACCAGATTGAAACGACTAGAAACCACTCGACGTTTCCGACTACTTCAGCGCTTACTAGACAAACGATCTAACCTTACGAAGTTAAGCTATGGGGCTCCACTAAACAATCGAATTCCTTTCGTATCCTTTTCGTAACCTGCCAGTCCACGCTAACCATAAAGCATATAATACAAGATTGTACATTACTACATCAAGCCTTTGTAAAAAACAAAATACCTCGTTGTAATACTTTTAAAACAAACACAATTGTACCATAGAATATAATAATTCATACTGAAACCCATCTGGACCTACGGACTTGAACTAAATTTGAAAATGCAGGGGACAACTAAATTTTCACAACATATGTTTACAATTAACTATAATAATAATTTTTGAGTAATAATACTTTTTTAAATCAGAAATCTGGACGTATGGACTTAAACTGTGTGAAACAACTAAATCTTCGAACATCAAACGCATCCAATCCTTCCAGTCCAAAGTCCTTCGTACAATAGTAAATGCTCCTTATTACGTTACAAAGAAAACCTTACAATACAAAATCCTTCGTAAAATCCTTAATGCTCCTTACTCTGTAACAAATAAAATAATCCATGATGACCTGAATGTTTCTGATTGACCCATCCAGATACCTATCCTTCCATAGTAAACTTCAGAACCATCCTAATCCTCTCGTTTGTTACCTTGCTTCCTCCACGATCCCTGATAGCCCTCCTAAGCGTCTGAAAAGAAGATGGACTCATGATCTTTTAATTTAGATACTTTATTAGAGTGCTGCTAATGGGTAGATTCTCTACAAGCCTTGCCATGTCATGTATTTCTCTGTATCACATTTGCTGAATGCATATTAATTTAACAGTTTTAAATTTCATAAATAACTACAAAATAATAAAAACTTTCTACCCAGTCACCTAAAAGTATCCGTATTTACAGCAAAAATGGATATAATTAACTGTTGTAAAGCTTTTATTTATTGTTTTTATGTTATGGGATGTATTGTAATTAACATAACTGCCCAAAAGCACATTTTATTACTTTCACTTACGGATATATGTAATATATAGTAAGGATAAGTATTGCGATTGTGAAAATTTTTGAATTTGAGTTTTCAAAGGAAATACACGTTTTGAGGTACCCTGAGTCCAAATAACCAACTCCAGAAAAATGATCTGTGTATATGTGTGTATGTGAACACTCTAGCTCGAAAACGAAGCTGATATTACGTATCTAAGATAGGTATATGCCTTGGATGTCCTAGCAACTTTTTCCTTAAAATCGGCTAACCAGAAGTGCCACTTTATATAAACGCTGAAACACATTTTTACGATTTTCTCAAAAACGGCTATAACGATTTTGATTAAATTCGGTGTACCATTGTATAATTGATTGGTCTTTAATATCATTTAGGTCTTATCCCAATTCATGTCACTTTACAGAGCTTAAATGTCCAGTGTTCATATACGTCTTCCTCTAAAGTACTTGCTTGACAGACATTGCAAATCTCTCAATTCAGTTTTAGTAAACTTTGCAATGGAAAATAACAATTTAACAAGTAATAGTCGTACAATCTATTATCGACCGATGATATAATAAATAAAAAGTTTGTTATTTTAATGGTCTTTATGATTTGTTAGCTGTAATTTTTTAGCTGTAGCTCAGTTAAAAATCCATTTCAAAATGTTTATAATAGTCCAACATGGTCAGAAAATAATTTCTATTTAAAGTTGAGTGGTAAGTGAAAGTTGTGTGGTGCGCGCACCAAATTTTTTATATGTTATTATAAAAATATATTAAAATATTGTTCAAGTAAAGTGGTTATGGAATTATTTTTCCCCCAGATTTCAATCATAGGAATTGATAAGTAGTATTTATCATTTACAAACTTATTGTTTCTTACTAAAATTCACAATTAAAATAAAGAAACCTTCTGATTGCTTCGATTATTTTAGTAAAAACGTATATATTAGGGCTAGAATCATTAAGTTAGTCACTTATAAACACGCATCAATTCCTATGACTAAATACTGAGAGAAAAAAAACAATTTTATAACCACCTTACATGAAAATTCATTATTTTTAATATGTACATAAAACTTATTAAACGATGAAGTTGTTGTGAAATTGTGGTAAAAAGTTAAAGGGTGATAAAAAAATCACAAATAATTTATGATTTTTTTTAACGAAACTTATCTGTGTTTGTCTCCCCCAATAGTCCTATTTAAATATTTTTAACAATGACAAACTCTACTTCCGTTTAAAGTAAATTTTGTCTAGTTTACTATAGAGCAATGTTTAATTACTTAAATCAAATATTTTTTAAGTTATCGCTTCCTATTCAACAAAAAACGTAACGCGATTAAAAAAACACGAATCTTTAATTGTATACTTTTCTGCTAGACATTGGGCCATTGTTCATGTGAACTTTTTTGTAGATCTTGATTGATCTACTATCAATCTTTCAAATATTTCCCTCTACTTACGAGACATTTATATATGTACATATATATATATTTATATTTATATACCTTTATATTTATATATATATATATATATAATATATATATATATATATATATATATTATATATATATATATATATGTATGTATATATATATATATAATTTATATATATATATATATATATATATATATATATATATATATATATATACATATATACGTGAATATATACAAAAACATGTAGCTCACCATTGGAATGAGTAACAGACAGGAGGTGCTCCATAGCGAGACTGCAAACCGAACCTCCGACCTTCACTCGGCCGCTATTAAATCTAATTACATTCCTGCAGTACAATGTTAACCGACAGCACAATGCTCAACTAACATAGAACCAATTTATGTAATTTTAAAATTACCAAAAACATTTATTTAACAGAACGATAATACACTGATAGGTTTACGAAAGATTAACTGCTGGAAAAAAATAGGATCAATATATTTGGTAATAAATAACACCTTGAGATTGCCTCCTAATATAAGGCAACTATAATAATATAATCTATATTTCACAACATTTGTAATCAGACAAATTACCGAATACCACTTCTAGAATTACATTTATTAATTAATATTGAATATTTAATAGTTGACCGTTGCATTATAATGGAACGAGATGGTCCGGGGTGACGGTTATGAATAGGCTAAATAGTGGCAAACCTATGTTATTAAAAGCCAATGTTTGCAGGTCTTCTTCACGGCTAGAACGGACAAGATAAAAAATATATAGAGAATTATGGAGGTTAAATAATATTTTTTTAAAAAATTATAAACAATATGAATAAGCTTATTGAAATTATAAATAGTAAGTACATGAAAATATAAACAGAGTAAGCTAAGTAACAAGATCCTAAACTGAAGTAAATATGCGAATGTGAATATACTTCTACAAATCTACAGAAGAGATTGAAAAAGAAGTAAAAGTCTATTATTATATATTATATCCTTTTTCCTTCTTTTTCAATCTCTTCCGTAGATCTGTAGAAGTATATTCGCATTTGCATATATTATACATTACACTATAACATCTGTTACCATCTATTTACTATCAGTTTAGGATCTTGTTACTTAGCTTACTCTGTTTATATTTTAATGTACTTACTGTTTATAATTTTAATAAGCTTATTCACATTGTTTATATATTTTTTTTTAAATATTATGTAACTTTCACAATTTTCTCTATTTTTTGTATCTTGTCTATTCTAGCCCTGAAGAAGGCATGCAAAGTCGGGTCGAAACTTTGTCTTTTAATAAAATAGTTTTGCCACTATTTAGCCTATTTATGACCGCCATTCCGGACCATCTCCTTCATTTATTAATTAATATTTTAGTCGCTCTACACTTCGGGTTCATTAACAACACCATTGCCTTACATTCTGTTGTTGATTAGAAAATCTCAACTTTCAATCAACAAGAAATTACTGATATGCAAAACAATCCTAAAATCTATATGGACCTACGGACTAGAACTGAGGGGAGGTGGGGGTAGCAAAATCTTTTAACATCAAACTCACCCAAATATTACAGTCCAAATCCCTTCGAACGATAGTCGATGCTCCGTTCTATGTAACCAACAAAACCCTACCATCCATTCTCCGAATTTCACTAGAATGTTAGGCATAATTTAAATCCTCTTGTACAATAAAGATATAGCACCACCCATCCCTATAATCCTTCAAGAAAGTTAAAACGGCAGCGGCCCTGCGATCTTTTGTATTATGTTTATATTGGAATTCTGGCAGTGGCATGATTCTCCACTCAAGACATTAGTGTATGTGGCTAAAGCGCTCTAGCTGAATCTCCATTGTCTTTAGCACAAGCGACGCGATTGAGAGAATAGCGCAGGAATCTTCTGGTACCCTGTTTTCCCCCTATAGTTGGATGGAACAATGGTAGCTTCTAAATAGAATCTATAGTTCGATCATCTGTTTAATAAGATATATAGGCATGTCTCTATTTTCTTCAATTTTATTTATCTTTAAGTTATTTTATTTGTATTCATTATATATATATATATATATATATATATGTTTTAATTATTATTTAGTTTTTATTTTGCTTCTTTTTATATTATATTAACTGTACATATAGTGTGAAAGTAATCTTATCTTACTGTAACCATTGTCCATGAATGGAATATTATGCTAATTAATAAAAAAAATATTGTATATTATTATTATATTAAATCTATATAAAATTATTTTTTTTTTATAAAATCCTTTTTTCTTACTTTTCGGCCTTTTTCAAATATATTGATTGCATTATTTACACCACTTTATTTGTATAATTTCTACTCGTCAATTTCATTCAGAAAAAATAAACATTTTCTCTTTATTAGTCAAAAAGTTGTTGGCGACTTTACTTTTCTTTCTTGTTTTCTATGAAGAAAAAACTGTTTGCCATTTCTTGATCTGCACTTTATTCATATTTTCTTCATTTGTAACATCTTAATATGTTTGTCCTACCAACAACCTTTAAACCAACAACATTTTATTGCTGTTATAGTGCCCATTCACAAACAGCATATCTCTGTATTCACGATTCGTAAGCAGCGTTACAACGACCGTATTAGGTCTCTTGAAGTCCATTTATCATTGACCTTAGTAAATTTAATCACTGTTTCCTTAAATAATATTTTGTCTACTTTACGATGGTGTGCTTAGAATTTAATTATAATGAATTATTTTTGAGATATTTCTTCTTATTCAATAAAAAACGGGACCACCTAAAGGAAGAGATAAAATTGGTATTAACTCCTTTTCGTTTCGGAATGGGCCCATGCATCAAATGAACTTTTTTGTTGAAAATTTTGTCCAGAATCATCCCTCAGAGTTTGGCCATTATGGAGTGAGACATCCTGTACATCATTAAGAAAGTTTTTTTTTTATGTTTTAGAAGTTTATTGTTTTAATTTTTTTTTCATTGCATTTATTTTTTAGACAACTCTTTCTAATTCGTTCTATGCTATGCCAATATTTTTTTTAAAGATATAAAATGTAAAATTTGTGTGAAATAAAGCTTTCTATCTATCTATCTATTTATCGATCTGTCTATCTATCTAGTGAAAAATACTGATTTTTTTATCTTTGCCCATTCATCATCTTATTTTGCGCCTTCCTCTACTATTCGATAGAAAAAAAAATTCAATTCGGGTGAAGTGGGGAAAGTGCACCACGGGTTAAGTATGACCACGGCCTTTTTTTTTGTCCTAAAAAATAATTATTTTCAAACTCACAGAAAGAAAAAACTACTTGGTTTCAAATTTTATAATGTTTTCTTTAAATGTCTACCAAAGAACCTGAGAAAATTCAGCTTATATTTCCGCACCTAATGAACGTTTCTACCTTGGAACTATGGCATTATTTTGTATTATTGACTTTCATACTAGCATAACCAAACTTTGTATTTTTATGAAGTTTAATGTGTACTTTTCAGAAATATACATTATTTTGATTAAGGGTTAATAATTTAAAATAGAGAGCCGTGGCTACACTTGCCCCGTCATTTTTGCACACGAGACAAGTACATCCATGGTGACTGGGGTAAGTGCAACCGCCGGTTTTACTTGCCCCATAATAAATCACTTGAAAAAACTAAATATAATCAAGAAATCAGACAAAAACCTAATTTTTTAATTTTATCAATTTTTCCGATCACCCCCGCGCTGACACGAAAAGTTAATGGCAGAATCAGATAAAAACAAGCTACAACAAACTTGCCCCATTGCCATTTATATTGCCTGTTATGGTGGATCCTAGAGTTAGGTTGCATTTACCCCGGATATATGAGATAACCAGTGGACATGGACATTTTTAATTTTTTTTTTTTTTTTTTTTTTTACAGAAAATGATTAAAATATTTTTTTTTTAATTTTTCCGATATTAATTTTCTTATATGGTAAAGATTTTCCTACTCTTGATGTCACTAAACGCTTCTATTGGTTGTTGATAACTATTACCTTTTAACTAAATTCTTGCCTATTGTTACGATAAGGAAGGATAATGATATATTTATATATTCATATGTGCTTGTTTTAGGTGAAAATTTTTTATTATTATAGAATAAGGCTGTGTTTATTTCTTCACCATATTTATTTCGATTTGCATAGCTATGTAATTAATCAAATGTTTTAATAATAGCTCTTAATAAGTGAGCAGTATAAACAAATATATAACAATGTGCAACCTCCCAACCACACTTATAATTTAATCTGACTTTGGACTATATGCAAAAAGCATGGTTGGATACAATGGCTTGAAGATGGCTTACCGGCCAAAACATAACTATGTAAACTGAAATAAATATGGTAAAGAAATAAACACAACCTTATTTTATAATATTTATATATTAAACATCAACATTTCAACATTCAACATTTAAATGATAATGTATTTATATATTAACCAGCGACTTTATAATATCAGGCTCAGCTTATATTTTCTGAACAGAAATACAAAGCTTAGTTTAATGAAGAATTTAATATTTTTTTTTTTCTATATTGTTTTCTTAAAAGTGTATACTGGTCTATTGCTGCCAATACTTTTAAGTGTCTTGTCATATATATGTCTTGTCATATATTGTATATAATTTCGTTCGTTTTGTAAATGGAATGTTTACCTTATATTTTCTTTACATTTCTTTTTTTTTTTTCCATTGTTTTTATTTAGGCCAGATGTAATTTAATTTTGTTCTATTTTGATATTTTCAAGGAACATTGTCCCAGAATAAAGTTATTTTCTATCTATCCATCAAAAAATATTCTAATTGCAGGATATTGTAGCCCTAAATACAGTGTGGTGAGTTGTATCCCCAATTTCCTGATTGTTACCTCAACAACAAAAAAATATAAACTTGGTTGCACTTAGCCCATTTCTTCTTAATTATTATGTAATATATATATATATATATATATATATATATATATATATCCCTTAATCAAGATCGTTTTGTACTAGATTTCACACATATTATATTATTATTTGCTCGTAACGGTTAGAGATATCGTTAGATGTGATTGAAACATTATAGCGATGATCTGAGGGCATCAATAGCGAGTCAACGAACTTTTAGCGAACCTCTTTGTGTCGCTTTGTGATGAGCTGTCGTGATAGTGGTTCCCTGAATCGATAGTTAATAATGGATTAGTATCGATGGTGGCAAGGTCGGATATAAATACTGAATGGGACCTGTTGCATCTCACTGAGCAGGGCCTGCCTTACGCATTATCATATTGCTCTCAGGTGCTTCTTATTAGTCGAGAATACCTGTGAGATATTTTAATTGTGTCATTAATTTTCAAAATGGACCCTAGTTAACATTGACATTTCTTCGAGAAACGTCAAAAACTAAATTTTCTATTATAACTTTATATATATTTTTTTAATCTTATTTATTAAAAAATATTACAATCTGTCTCAAGGACATTTATAATAGTGTTCACAGATCACATTCACACTCTATGTACAGTAAATAAAATAAGTTATACAGAAAAATAATATATATATATACAATAAATAAGAATAAAATAACCTAAAAATAAATGAATAAAAAGAACACATACATACCTATATACAATAAACTTTATATTTACCGTTAAAAAAACGTTTGCCAAGGAAGGTCAGTATAGCTTCCACACCGTTTCCATTGGCTAAAAAATATCTATATTACAAGGTCTAAAAATTTTCGTATGTGAATAAAATCTCAGGAAGAAGCTTTTTTCGGAAATTGAGTAATCCCTAAACATATACTGGTTTGATATCCACGAGTCTTGTTCATCAGCGAATACTAAAATGCGAAAAAGATCAGCATATGCAGATTGCATATATGATGACTCGGGAATAAAAAAAAAATCGAGTGCTTACTGAACATGAATATCACTACGATAAGTGCAAAAAGTCGTATGTTGACATTGAGTGTTTTACAGAAGAGCATAAAAACTAATTGTTTCGTTATGATTTATTAGTATAATTTCATAATTTATTGCGCTCTGCTATTTTTCATCGTAGCAGAATGCTTACGACCTTTTGCACTAACACTATTAATATGTACATGTTTTCACTCCTAAAATAGATGTTACAAGAACTCCATAAGAGAAATAAGAAAAACTAAACTTTTGGTTATTTCAGAGTTAACCAGACCAATACTTTTCTTCGGTCAGAACAAAACTATTTAAGCTATGATATAAAAATATATTTAAAAATTACAAATAAACTCGATACCACAACGAACTTGTTGAACTTCAATAAAAATAAACACAATAACAAATAATATTTTTATTTTTTTTACAAACTGAGAGTAAAAATTAATTTAAATTTTTCTAATTTAAAATTCTACGAAATCTAAGTAATGTTTAGATTCGACGAAACAACAACAACAGTATAAATTAACTCTTGAATAAAACATAAATTTTTATAACCCCATAAAAATATTGTGAACACCCACACCATATGATCAGTGCCTTTCACATTTCACTGCCATTATATTGTTAACAATTGTTTATATTAATTTTAATTATTAAATGGAATTCAATGAAATTCATATTAGAAAATTTCTATATTATTCTCCAAATTTCCTCCAAGTTTGAGTCAAATTGAACTCGCGGTTTTCAAACTATTGCCTTGCCAAATAATTCGTTTGCTGATCCAAAAGCTAAAGTATTTTTTCTAGAAGAAGTGGATAGAATTTGATAAAATTCATACCTACTTGATTACCTGTTTACCGATCCCTAACTCCAAATTTGAGCCAAATCGAACATGTTATAGAATAAAACTTTAAGGGCCGTTTATCAACAAAAACTTGGATTGGGGATTGGTTTAGAGAAAAAAAAGTGGTGTATGATACAGTGGAAAAATTATTACTAAATATCTTTTTTTTTTTTTTTACAGAATATTTATGAAACGCAACACGGCCTCTCTTTTTCCTTATTACAATCTCTGACGGTGATATTGATCTTTAACATGCTGAAGAGATATAAAATTGTTGACTAAATATTCTAAAGACTAACAATATAATGTTAATGAACGCCAAAAACGTAGTGTAAATCCGTTGGTATTTATTATTTCAATAGGTCCTTACAAGGTCTCCGAAGGACTGCTGAACCCAATAGAGGTACAGATGGCATCATTCTGTCACATTGAATATGGCAACTGTTTACAATTTCAAAAGAAATGTTTGGAATAAATATGGTTTGAAGGTACATAATTGAATTCATTACAATTATTAGGGTATTCTCTAAAAAATATTAAAATACCAAAACAACTACCTTATTGGTTCTTAGATTCCATTTGAAAAAGAGGTAAAGTAGCAAGCAAGGTTTTTCTACTTTTTCATTGGCAATTAGTGTGGATTGTCATGGTCAGGACTGTGTTGGACAAATGCTATCTGGGTCCACTGTGACTGTGACATTAGTAAAAGACATACCACACAGTGTCATCCATCGAGAGTTCTGTATGTCAGAAAATAAAGGTGGCTTGTTAGAATGGTGGTTAATAGAATGGATCATAAAAGGTGAAGAAAAAACAAGAACTCTTGTGATTCTTGAACTTGATGATTAATTTTTAATGATGTATTTAAATTTATTAGTAACAATTCGTGAACCTTTTTTGATTTGTCTATATTCAGTCTATTTGTCTATTTTCAGTAATGTTTTGGTCAAAGTCCATGATTAGAATATAATTGTTTTGAGTATATTTTCTCATCTTATTTTTATTTCTTACTAGCTGACCCGTCTGTAGCTCATTCTGATTAAATAAAAAAAGAAGTAGAAAAGAAATTAGATGTTTCTAATATATTTTATGTAACAATACTTGTGAATATGCGATATTCTTTGTTGTTCCATTCTTTGTATAGATATAGGAGATTGTCTGGTTTTCCAACTCTAGAATTTGCAACATATAATTGTCTATATAAGAAGCAATCGGTCTCCAAATCTCCCACTAAACATTACTAGATGTTTAAAGCATTATATCTCTACACCAAATCGTCCGATTTTAGTGATTTTTTTTTTATCTGCAGGAAATCAAGAAAACTTTGAAATAATGATGGGTATAATCCAACAAAAATTGCGTGCTTTTTGAGTTATTCGCAAACATAGTTTTGAACCCATCGTAACTTTTTTTTTCATTCTGTACATAAATTAAAATTCAAGGAGAATAGTTTAGCCAAGTTTAGTTAATCGTTAAGATCACGAGTTAAGTCCCGGTGACGGATGCTTTAAACTCTGACATTAATCCCACGCCCTCTCCACCGGCTTATGAAAAACCATGTAGCCAGCCGAAAAAGCGAGACAGGAGAGAAAATATTCAGATGATGTAAAGAATGGTCCGATTTAGCACAGAAATTTCAAGTGTCACATTTTTTATTGAATGAATGAATGGATATGAATGAATGAATATTTCTTATTTGTTTTCGGAGAACGCCCCATACAAATAGAGTTGGCTAAAATGATAAAAATGAACACATTAATATGAAAAATATTTACAAAGTACAAAGTAAAATTCATTAGGATTCAGTAACAATATCATCTCCTGATAACAACCACGCATCCGACTGCATGCCTAAATATAAATAATGAAATAGAATATAATTTCCCCTTATAGTACAATAATTAAAATAATACAACATCAGAACATAGAAAGCAATAAAATGACGAATAGTAATATTTATTTATTTATTTGGTATTTTGTTGCCTCTACCCTGTAGGGTCATTGGCAACGCCTTTAAATTACACTCTGTTGCAGAGTTTTATCACTTTCGTTAACGATTTCGTCAGGGTCAGTTATAATGTCTTGTCCACTCTTTATACCAGGCAATTTCTTTGTTTTGGAGATCCGCTTAATGCTTTTCACTTTATTCCAGAGCTCCTTCATTGAAATGCTTTGATGTAATGAAGATACGAAGTCTTCCCATGACGATCTTTTGCTTTTCGGTATATATCGTAATCTTTGTAGCTCACTGTTTGAGTTTCTTGTAAGTTTGTTTCTTGGAGACAAACTAGTATAGGGTTCTCTTCGCTTATTGTCATTTTTAGGTGCTCTAAATGTCGGAAAAATCTGTTACAATTCCATTGAATGATTGTTTTTATTTTGATTGGCAAAGTGTTTCTTATTTCCCAGATTATTATTATTACCATGTGTTATTTTTAAATGCTCGGTAGTGTTCAAGGAGTGCTCATTCAAAATCTTTATTAGTTTTGAGGTTCTGATTTTTAGCCCTCTATGTGATACTGTGTCTCTGATATCTGAGAGCATTGTTTTCAGACCGTTTACATTGTTTGTAAACTGAGACATGATATCAGTAGCGTTTGATTCATTTTCTCCCTGAGTCATGTCGAGTAATAGACATATTTTTTCGTAAGTGAGAGGGTAAGTGCTTTTGTTGTTTAAGATCATGGTTCGCACGGGTCCAAGTATGGTTTCAGTGGGATTTCTGGTCTTCTTTGTTTTGATATTTGAGCCGGCTTTGTACTTTTTCGCAGGTAATGATACTGTATCTCCATTTTGTGAACGTTGTTGGTTTTTGTTGATCCCTTGATTCTGTGATAAGTATGGTTTGGATTTGCATAGGGTTGTAATAGTGATGTTATTCCGTTTTTGTTTCTGGTCATCATCCTGCATATACTTCTCAGTGTCAGGTGTACCTATCAATGTTTCCTTGTCAGTACATTTATTAGTAGGTATTTTCTCGTCAGTATGTTTGTCAATAGGTGTTTTCTCGTCAGTATATTTGTTAATAGGTGGATTGTCATCAATGGTTACCTGCCTATTACTATATTCCAAGTCGCCTGGTGTATTAGACTCAATGACTACAGCATCAAGCCTTTTTCTTCAAACTACCCTCTAAATCAACTGTGCTTGAGCATGGCTCGATCTCAGTTGATTGGAGCGTGTGCTCAATATTTACCGGATTATACCCTTCCGGCAGTTCTTTTTCCAAACATTTCGCTGCAAAATGTCCCGGTTTCTTGCAGATGTAACAGTCTATAACATCTTCAGCGAGAAAAATCCGGTAATTGATTCCCTGATAAGAAAAGGCAACCGTGCTACTTAACTTAGTTATATCATCCGCCTCTATAAATACCTGTCGTCGGAACGTTAGTAGATGGCTCAGGTTTTTTTCCTTATACCCGAAGCGTAAGAAAGTTATTGGTGATAATAGCCTAATCCCTAGCTTCTGGATCTCTTCTTCCAAAATTGTTTGAGGTATACTGGGGCAAGCACCGGAAATAATGATCCACTTTCCTGGATCAACTAGTCGTTTGATTATCAGCTCATGATCTCCTATCGTCATACAGGAGTGCTTCATTAGAAGCATATCAACTTGATCCTTACTACTCAAATGAAAGCAAAATCTATTTCCAGAAATTCTAGAGGCATACCTAATGTGACTGGGTTCCATTATCTCAGCGAGTGCTTCGATATACTGTTTCTGCTTCATACCGTTAACAGTAGGAACAATAATGGCATACTCATGGTTAGAGCTCTGTTGGTATGACGGCACTTTGGCATAGGTAGGGCCAGGTTGCTTAACTTCCCAGTTTACAGCCTTATTGGAGACTTCCGTTTTTCCTGCTTGAGTATTCTGGAGCAGTCCACACACCTCAGCATTCCTTACAGCGCCTGGATCATCTTGAAATCCTTCCATTACCGAGCCTTGCACTTAAAGTGCCTGCCCTGACAGATTCTTTCCTGCAAACACTTTCCTGTTAATGAACAGGAGTGTTACGATCGGCAGCCACTGGAGTTGACTTTCCTTAGTCGTTGGAAACCGCTGTCTGATATTCTTTGTTTTTATTCAACAAGGTCCCGGAATAGTAATAGTAATAACGAATAGCACTAGTAATAAATACAGACATAGTAAACAATATATAACATATAAACATGTCAATAGTAAATATCACATGATACAATAAAAACACGATGTCATTATTCATTGAAAATGGAGGACCTCAATCTGCAACATTGCTTCGTGTAATAAAAGAGGTTCTTGAGAAGACTTTATTTTTTATTCAATAGGAAATGTTAACTGAAAGAATATTTAATTTAAGTAACTCTCAATCATAGTTTTGTAAGATGTAGAAATTTTTCTTCCAAAAAAAGTACAATTTGTCTGTGTTCTGTTCATATCATCATTTGGTCGCATAAAAATCTATTTAAAATGGTTTAAACAGATACCAATTCTCTTTATATTTGATGGAAATTTTTCCTAGTTTACTATACGGAAATTTTTACTAAAATTAATTAGTTTTCTTAATTATCGCTTCCTATTTAACAAAAAAAACATGACATTTAAAATACCACAAAACTCAAACTTCCTGCATCTGAAATCTCACAATGGTCATTATAGACTTGTTTCTTGAATTCTAATATCATCCCTTTAAATATTTCTAATTATTTTTGGAACATCCTCTATAAAATATAATATAGATAGATAATATATTTACTGACTTAAATATGTTATCTATCGATAAAATATAATATATTTATAATCGTAGTTTGTTAATATGTTATCGTCCGTTAATTTGATTATTATGTTATATTTATTTTTATATTATAAAATAAGGCTCTGTTTATTTTTTCACCATATTGATTTTCATATCTACGTTTCGGCCGGTAAGCCATCTTTTACATATTTGTCACTTAAATTAATAAAAGTTCTAACTGCATTATTTTGTATTCCACTAATGGCGTTTAATTCTTCTCTGAATAACTTCCAACTCTCTTTAATCTTTGACCCATTCAGCCTCTGAATGCCTCTGAGCAGTTATAACTTTTATTAATTTAAGTAATAAATATGTAAAAGATACCGGCCGAAACGTAGCTATGAATATGGTGAAAAAATAAACAGAGCCTTATTTTATAATATTAGAACATGTTCACCTAAAACAAGCACATATGGATTTGAACATGACCAATCAGAGGCTGAATAAGTCAATGATTAAAGAGACTTGGAAGTTATTTAGAGAAGAATTAAACGCCATTAGTGGAATACAGAATAATGTAATTAGAACTTTTATTAATTTAAGTGACAAATATGTCAAAGATGGATTGAAGACAGCTTACCGGCCGAAATGTAGCTATCAAAATTAAAATAAATATGCAGAAAAAATAAACAGAGCTTTATTTTATAATATTTGAAAATTTTCACCAAAAGCAAGCACATTTGGATTTGAACATGACCAATCAGAGACTGAATAAGTCAATGATTAAAGAGACTTGGAAGTTATTTAGAGAAGAATTAAACGCCATTAGTGGAATACAGAATAATGCAGTTAGACCTTTTATTAATTATGGTGACAAATATGTAAAAGATGGATTGAAGACGGCTTACCGGCCGAAATGTAGCTATGAAAATTAAAATAAATATGGTGAAAAAATAAACAGAGCTTTATTTTATAATCCTCGCGCGGGCTCATTACCGCGTATGGGGAGCGTCCCACGGGTGGCGGATGTGGGGATGGTCGGTGGAAATTCCTTGGAAGTTCCTCCCGGCTAAGTCCGATGGACTCGCTGACCAACAATGAGAGGGGCCCTCCAGACTTGCTGGAGGGTGTGACGTAGGATTGAACGCCCTACTCACATATCTTTAGTTCACCAAACACCACAAAAAGTCATGGATCTCCCTAAGGTAAAACGCTCATTATCCGGAGGTAAACTAGTCCCCCGTTCGGGTCTCCGGGTGGGGACTGCTTTAGGGGATTCATGGCGCAAGTTGAAATATAGGGATTTAAATATTGGTACGTGGAACGTAAGGAGTTTAAGGGGGGGCTAAAATCGGTCGCGAATGAGGTAAATGGGTACAATTTGGATGTCGTGGCTCTGCAAGAGGTTCGCTGGCCAGGGGAGGGCTCGATGAGGGAAGGGAAGTACACTATTTGGTACGGAGGAAGCGGGAATCATTGTTTAGGTACCGGGTTTCTAATTAGGAGTAGATTACTATCCGCTTTGAGGGACGTACAATTCTTTAGTGATAGAATTTCGGTAGCTACATTTCAGGGACGTTGGTTTAAAATCGCATTAATAAACATACATTGTCCGACCGAAGACAGTGACGATGAAGTCAAAAGTGAATTTTACGATAAACTCGAATGGGTTTATGATAAACTACCGCGAAACTACATGAAAATAATTGTAGGTGACGCGAACGCAAAGGTAGGAAGGGAAGAAGTTTATATTCCGACGATTGGTAAAGAAAGTTTGCACGAATATAGTAATGATAATGGGATCCGTCTGATAAACTTTGCCATCTCGAAAAACCTGATAATTAAAAGCACGACGTTTAAACATAAGGATATTCATAAATATACTTGGACATCACCGGATTCGCAAACACGAAATTAAATCGATCATGTCTTGATACAACATAGCTGGCAAAGCAATATAATTAATGTACGGTCTTATCGCGGAGCAGAATGTGGGTCGGATCATGAATTAATAATCGCGAAACTTCGACAAAAACTTAATATAAAAAAGAGAAAAGAAAACCGTTTCGATTTTGAGAATTTTAATTTGGAAAAATTAAAAAATCCATCTATTAGAAACCAATTCGAGCTAGATGTTAAGAATAGGTTTGAAGCTTTAGAGCTTCCTGACGAGGACCACGAGGATATTGACAAGTTATGGGTAGAGATCAGGGATAATATTAAAGCGGTCGGTAACTCGTGTCTAGGAAAAAAGGAAAATAAGAATAACAAACCGTGGTTTGATGAAGATTGCTTAAACATGTGTGAAAACAGAAAAGCCGCTAAATTAAAAGCTCTAAATAATCCTAGCGAAGACAATCTGGAATACTTCCGAATCTCAAAGAACGAAACGACAAAATTGCTCAAAAATAAAAAAAGGGAGTATCTTAAAAATAAAATAATTGAAATAGAAACTAATAGAATCGAAAATAACGTAAGAGACACGTACAAAGGTATAAACAGATCACGTAAATATGTAGGGCCCGTAACGTCTGGAATTAGGGATGATAATAACAATATTCTGACCGATCCGGTTGACATATTGAATAAGTTTAAGGACCACTTTGACAATATTTTAAATACGGGAAATTATGATCTGTGTCCTCCTTCTGAGTACCAGAGTGCTGAACCATTAATAGAAGGACCAAGTAAAGAGGAAGTTGAAGTAGCTATCGGAAAATTAAAATCATATAAAGCAGCGGGAATCGATAATATTCCTACTGAACTAATTAAGGCATGCGGAGAAGCTGGAGTTTCTAAAATACATCGGTTGGTTAAAAAGATCTGGGTGAACGAGAAATTACCTGAAGAATGGAAAGAATCTATTCTTATTCCGATTCACAAAAAGAGTCCGAGGACGGATTGTAATAACTATCGAGGAATTTCACTCCTTCCGGTATGTTATAAAATATTCACTTTAATCTTAACCAGTCGAATCACGGAATACGCCGAGGAAATTATCGGAGACTACCAATGCGGATTTAGACGGAATCGTTCGACTATTGATCAAATATTTTGTTTAGGGCAAATATTAGAGAAAAAATTGGAGTATAACGGTATTGTTCACCAGCTGTATATAGATTTTAAAAAGGCTTACGATTCTATTGACCGCCCGAAACTGTATAATATTCTAATCGAGCAGGGGATTCCAAAAAACTAGTAAATCTAGTCAGGATGTGCTTGACGGAGACACTCAATAAAGTTAGAATCGGTAATAATGTGTCCGAAAAATTTGAGGTTCGTTCGGGCTTAAAACAGGGTGATTCTCTTTTGCCTGTCCTGTTCAATTTGGCATTAGAACATGCCATTAGGGAGGTAATGCGTAACGAGAAAGGGTTGGATCTGGGCGGGACAACATCCGTGCTGGGCTATGCTGATGATCTGGTACTGTTAAGCGAAGACGTTGAAACTATAAAACTAAATACGACAACGTTAATGAAAGCCGGTAAAGAACTAGGACTCGAAATAAACGTGGATAAAACAAAATATATGGTTAGCTGCAAAAATGGCGATACTACTGGTGATATCGATATAGATGGTAATATGTTTGAACAGGTAGATAAATTTAGGTATCTAGGTTCTACGATAACTAGAAAAAACGAAATTGAAGAAGAGATTAAGGTTAGACTGAAGGCGGGGAATGCTTGTTATTTTTCTGTGACAAAACTACTTAGTTCGCGCCTCTTGTCCCGGAACTTAAAAATTAGAATCTATAAAACAATTATCTTGCCTACATTTCTTTATGGATGCGAAACTTGGCCGCTTACATTAAGGGATGAGCAGCGTCTTAAGGTTTTTGAAAATAAAGTATTGCGTAGAATATTCGGACCGAAGAAGGATGAGTTAACCGGAGAGTTCAGACGGTTACACAACGCCGAATCGCGTGAGCTGTATCCGGGTAATATAATTGAGGCAATTTCATCGCGGCGAATCAAATGGGCTTGTAAAGTTGTTGGGCTTAGTAACGAGAGTATTCCTATAAGGTTAATATTTGCTGTGCCGAATGGTAAGCGTCCGAGGGGTAGACCGAAGCGAAGGTGGGAAGATTGCATTAAAGCCGATCTGAAGGGACTGGGTTTGGACGGCGAACGGTGGAGGGAGGTGTGTAACAAGCGATTGGTGATGTCGGCATCGAACCTTCGGGTTCGCTAAGCCTTATTATTATTATTTATTTTATAATATTTGAAAATTTTCACCAAAAACAAGCACATATGGATCATATTTTTTTTTACGTGTCTTCACTTTTCAGCCAGATGTAGCCAAGAAATTCATTAGAAAGAAAATCTTCAAAATCTTTTAAATTATCAAAATCCGTAATATCACCTTTTTTCCTTATCAAATTACGTTTTGAAAATTACTTGTATATCCCTACTCGTTTTCTATAATTCGAGTTCCCATTTAACTGCATCGGATTTTTGCACAATTCCTGTCTATATCTTGAACAATGTCCTTCACGGCAGAACTCAATGAGATTTTTCATCATCGGTTCCGGGTCAGATATAACTATTTACAGATGTAACGATTAGATATCGTGTTTTTAAATGTATTTCAAGCGAAATCAGTTATCGTTTGTTATGTAATTTCAGGCGCCAGTATTTTGTTCGCATCATTAGTCACAAGATATCCGAAGTTAAATTAAAAGAACAAATATATCGTCGGTATATTACAAAAAGGTTACTAAGTGCATTTTTGATGTCGGTGGCCTTCAAAAAGTTTTTGTGAATTCAGAAATTGTTTATCAATACAATAACGCCGAAAGTGCATGAAAATGGCACAAAGTCTGTTATTTATCCTATATAGCTACACAAACATAAGAGGATAATTTTGTGATTTCGCAAACCGAAAATTTATCATTATTTGAAGTTATCAATCAAATGTCAATTAATAACTTTTTGCAATAAACCGAATTTATATCCTTAAACTAAAAAAAAAAGGTTATCCCCACTTCGGTAAACCAATTTTTTTTCGGTTATTTTACGGCACCGTTTATAACTAGTTATATATTTAATTGTTCAATAACTGAATATAATTGAAAACACTAAGGTGTGTGCTTTAATATTTCTCTGTATCACATTTACTGAATGCATATTTATTGTTGTAAATTTCGTTTTTTTTTTCTATTGATTTATTTATTGAGTATTACAACAATCTGTCGCTTAGACATTAGTTATTGTGAGGTAGGATATCATTCACACTATATGTACAAAAAATATAAAATAAATAGAAGAAAAATAACAATAAATAATAATCAAAAAGTATATACAATAAAGAAAAAGAAAATAACTTAATAATAAGGAAATTAAAACAAAGCTAAAAACACATATATACACTATTCCCGACGGAAAAAGAAGAAAACACTGAATGTGTTTCTTTCTTTTTCCGTCGGAATCGCTGTCTCCACCTACTAACCTATAAAGTGAGTTGTCTTGGGTGGGTTCCTAAACTCAGCACTGAGCTCGTCGATGACTTCGTTTTGCTCTGGTTAGAGATCTATTGGATGGCATCGATGAGCTCAGCGCTGATTTTAACAACTTGGCCCCTCCTAATGGAAGACAATTCTTATATCTGTTTAATCTCGAGTTTACTGTATCTGTTTAATGAAAGAAACTGTTTAAATTAAACAGATTGTTACTAAAGACCCCACCGCTATCTCCCAGGGAGGTTACCTAAACAAACTGTTTTCATGTCAAATAAATAGAACTTTCAAACTAGATGGAAACTTTTAAATAAATTAAAGAAACTTTACAAGACAGTGAATAGAGAATCACCACACAGTTTCAAAACATTCAGGAAATGAAATAGTCTAATAGATTATAAAATAATAACTTATAACCAATGAACATCTAGAGTCGTGACGTAAAAAAAATCTACTGCCAGCCAATAATTAATTTACAGTATAATTTATTTTTTGTGGATAGATAAATAAATACAATTACCTTCATTAAAAGCACGATAAGATCACATTACTACTTGTTGTTGAAACACTACCTTTATCAGACCTTCATTTCCCAGATTAATACTGTATTAAAATTTCTTTATTTTTAATGGAATTCATTAGTCTTAAACTGTATTATTATTATCGAAATTTATCGTATTTATTGTTCTGATAATTTCTATGCCATGATGCCATAGCCATTTTGATACATTATTTATTACATATTATTACATGTCACTGTGCAACAAAAAATAAAAGCGACAGTGGCTTAAGTAATCTAAAGATAATCGACAATCGACTTTCTAAGCCATCTTAATCTAATGATTGTAAACATTGATGTCATGGTTCTGATTTATTTTTAAAACTATATCATGTGATAATTATATACATATACATCCCGTGTTATCAATTATTGATTTATTTCTTAGACAGGCCATATTCTCCAGAACTATTATCCAAGTACCTATAAATTTGCAAAGTAATGATATCACTTTATATATATTTTCTAGTATGTGTAATTTGTCAACAAACAGTTTCAAAGCTAATTAATTTGTTTTTTAACATACATCATTATTATTATTATTATTATTATTATTATTATTATTAGAGTTCCCCAGATGACCAAATTTCGACCATAATAATTATTGAATATCGAGATAACGAAACAATAGAATTTTAAAGAGCAATGAGTTGTGAGACCTATGGTTGTCTTAGTGGAACACAAATTCTTCCAATCATTCATAACTCTTCAGGATCTTCTCCAAATTCGATGTTACTATATCCGTTGGAAAGCTCGATTATTGCTCTTCAAAGCCTTATGAATGGTGTTTTGATTTAATGCCTACACAAAAGCTTCTTACAGGGTATTATTTTTTATCTCCATTTGTAGTTTGTTTACGAAGGTTCTGTTGGTTTTGTGTCCTGGCACTATATTCTTGATAAATTTCTTGTAGATAGCTAAAGTCATATTGAAGTTATAAAATTGTTTGTGATTTTCACAAAAAAAAATCATGTGAGGGATCCAAACATTAAGCATGGAAACATAGCCGTGCTTGTAGAAATGATTTTCTACGCTTATGTGCGACACATTTAGTGTCATAGCAATCTCTCCCTCTGATTGGGTGGAATTTTGATCAACAATGGCCTTAACATTGCTCTTTTCAGTTTCATATGGGCGACTAGACCATTGAGCATCATTGATGTCAAAATTTCCTGAATGAAATTTGGCAAACCAATTTTGACAGGTGCGTTCGGTTAAGGCATCATCCCCATAAACACTGTAAATTTTTCTATGAGCTTCTGCAGCACGCTTACCTTTTTTAAAATAATACAACAAAATATGCCGATAATGAATGATATTTTCCTCCATATTCACAGTGCAATAGCAAACACAATACTAAGCTAGTTTCAACAAGAGTTAACAGATATAGTTGTTGACATATTACAAATAGGATAAATAATCCATCTTTGGGATTAATTCATCAGATAAGAAGTGTATTATAGTGACATAAAAATAAAAATAAAAACCGAAATGACTTATTTGCCAACCCAATATATATAATATACATATAAATAGAGGTGAGTGCGTCTAAGATAAGTAAAAAATGAAATACACCTCAAAAAGATAGAATCTAATGAATAGGGAAAAAAATACCTATTCACAATGCTTAAAAAGATAGCTTAAATATACTTTAAGATACATAAATTAGAAGGACTTTAAAGAGAATACTTCAGCCTAGTTTCATAAAAATTGTTACAGCCAATTTGGCGCTATATTCTACAGGATGGTAATGAAATATATATATAAAAACACCCCGAGATTTGGTTGCAACGTTGTTTCAAAATTTCAAAGCAATCGGTAAAAACTTTCAGAGATTAGCGGTTATTACAAACTAACATTTACATTTTTATTTATATACATTGTTTCAAAATTGTATTAATAACACTGGAGCTCATAGACATGTTTTCTTTTTTAACTTGTTTATTGAGAAATATTACAATCTGTCTCATTTAAGGACATATATAATATTGTTCAGAGAGAACATTCACACTCTATGTAAAATAAATAAAAATAAATTAAACAGCGAAATAAGTATTATAATAATAATCATAATAACAACTTTAATACAAACATATTTTATACAGTATTTACAGAATTCATTCATTCAGGGAAAATCCAAGCCAATCCTTCCGCCCATTCGTGGAAGGAAAGGTAGAACTCTGGGAAATCCCAGCACTCAGCCGCATTATTGGTATTAAGGATGAATAGAGGCTGAGCAAAGGCGTAATGGTCAGACATATTTGGCTTGAGTGAAGGATCTGGCCATTGATTAACAACTAAAAAAAACGAAAAGACAATCGGTTGAGAAATAGAGAAAAAACAGGGACTGGACTGTTTTTCCTTTGCCTATTTATATAGTTATTTGTAAACTAGAAATGAAATCCCTACTTAAACAGAGTTTACTGAATATTGATTTTATTAAGAAGGGTTTTAGCTAAAAATTAGTCTATAATCCATAAAAGAAAAGTTAATAAATAGCATAATTCAAATTTAATCGACTTCTTAATCCCACTTAGTCTACTTGGCAGTTTTAAAGATTTAGATTACAATCTTCATTTATTTTTAATACTGAATCGTCTAACATCACATCTAATACAGTTGTAAAGATCCCTTTTCCGGCTCTCGGAGCGATGGATTTTGATGAACGAGGTATCAAACAATAGGGAATTTCATGAAGAAGTGATCCTCAAATTACTATATCTTTAATAAAATTCATTAAAAAAAGGGAAGATTATGACGTAGAAATTAAGTATAAAATGTAGGTTTTACGAGATATAAACCGTAATGCTTGTTGTAAGCCTTTTAAGTGATATAGTTGCTTTGGGACACTAATATAATGTTTTAATTAATTAATACAACCCGCAAGCACGTCTTGGCTTCATCCAAAAGCAATCGACATGCGTCCCTATTTTGTGCTGCTGCCATCAAATTTCTCACTCTAATGGACCTTAAGTCAGCTGCGAAACAGCCACCACTGGAATTTGATTTCTCTGGAATCCGTGCGAGGTGTAAAGGGCCACCTTAATCTTCCTGAATTGATAATCGCGACTACATCAGGCTCGGTATAGAGGGTATAGATTTCTATATTTCTATGTCTTTTCCATTGTCTATGTCGTTTAAAAGTAAGCAGGTTCCGTTCATCTGCCTTTGCGGTACTCCAGGTCTCAAAATCATAAGTCCAAACAGGGCGGATGAGGGTTTTGTAGAGCTTGGTGCTATGCGAGACAAGTTTCAGATCATTCTTCTAAAGATATGTGAATTCCGACACTTGTTCAAACATGCTGTGACCAAATGCAACTTTGATACCGATCTGTTGGAGGCGCTGATAAGACACTATATATATTATTTTGTCTTGGTTGACAATTAGGCTGAGACGTCTTGTCGCTGGCTTGAGAGCCAGTAATGCTTGGGATATAGCCTGATATGATTTACCAACTATATTGATATCAGCCTATGCTAGGACCTGGACTATTCTGCTCAAAATAGTATTCGTTGTATGATAAATTTCGATAAAATGCGAAAGAAACAACAAAGTATCAGTCGTTACACAAATACAACAAAGAGAAAACGGGATGATAGGCAACATGAAATAAAAGTTGAAAAAGCACAACAATATAAGAGATTACTTATCATATCATTTATAATATTATATTATATTAAAAGAAAACCTCGCGCGGGCTCATTACCGCGTATGGGGAGCGTCCCACGGGTGGCGGATGTGGGGATGGTCGGTAGAAATTCCTTGGAAGTTCCTCCCGGCTAAGTCCGATGGACTCGCTGACCAACAATGAGAGGGGCCCTCCAGACTTGCTGGGGGGGAGGGGCCCACCAGACTTGCTGGAGGGTGTGACGTAGGATTGACCGCCCTACTCACATATCTTTAGTTCACCAAACACCACAAATAGTCATGGATCTCCCTTCCCGGAACTTAAAAATTAGAATCTATAAAACAATTATCTTGCCTACAGTTCTTTATGGATGCGAAACTTGGCCGCTTACATTAAGGGATGAGCAGCGTCTTAAGGTTTTTGAAAATAAAGTATTGCGTAGAATATTCGGACCGAAGAAGGATGAGTTAACCGGAGAGTTCAGACGGTTACACAGCGCCGAATTGCGTGAACTGTATCCGGGTAATATAATTGAGGTAATTTCATCGCGGCGAATCAAATGGGCTTGTAAAGTTGTTGGGTTTAGTAACGAGAGAATTCCTAAAAGGTTAATATTTGCTGTGCCGAATGGTAAACGTCCGAGGGGTAGACCGAAGCGAAGGTGGGAAGATTGAATTAAAGCCGATCTGAAGGGACTGGGTTTGGACGGCGAACGGTGGAGGGAGGTGTGTAATAAGCGATTGGTGGTGTCGGCATCGAATCTTCGGGTTCGCTAGGCCTTTTATTATTATTATTATTATAAAAAGAAAAACCCATTTTCCATTTGCACTTAACAACGAAACCATTTATAATCTTTATCTCATTAAAAAATTATGATTTTTGTAGTCACCGGAATGCTTAGCTTTGAAGGCTATTGTAACAATTATTAGCTGCTTTTAATTTTATTTTGAACTTTAATTTGAATTGATGATTTGATAAACGAAAAAAAAAATGTTTAAATGTTTTTGAGATGCAAATCTACTGTAGCAACGCATCGCGATGATTCCGACAAATTCTTTGCTGTTTCCGATGCTCCTCTCATTTGCAATGACCATCGAGCATAACACAAATACATTCATTACACGCGTATTTCGATAATTTTGGAAATTCGGGCATTGTCCCAAATTGTGGCAATTTTGGGGAAATAGTAGGGCATGTTTCATGTCGAAGAGCAAAAGTAATATGTTGGGATTTGTCTTAGTTGAGTCGAATGTTGCAAAAGTTTCACTAATAATTTAGTTTTGTTATATTATGTGAAGTCTATGAAGCATAAGAAGGATTTTTATGTCTTGTCAGGATTGGTGTATTGTCTGCATAAGTCACTATAATAGTTCCAGTATTGTTTGATACATGGTATGTATAGTCATTTTTCCTCATTCAAAAATAAGGAACTGTGCAGAAAATGTAAATATTACATTAATTTAAAAAGAAGTGAATAAACAATAGAATATAAATTTTTTTTTATAACACGGGTTGTTTTCCGATATGATTTGTCTATCTATTTGTCCTCCGATTCATGGCCAAACTAGTTCAATAGGGTGGAAGTGTCCAGTCATTCCCTAGACGATGAGAGAGTTATCTCTTGTGAAGATAAGGCCTAGATCATAATGGCAGTGCCTAGTGCTAGGTCTAATCTAGTTAGCCGCTAATGAGAGGAAGTGCCTCTTCTCCATCGCTTAACGTTTCCTGTCTGACGCACATGTTCCTGGTACCTATAGGAGGATGGTTTAGTTGTCGGGGGCTTCCTTAGAGACAAGTTTAAATGTTTTCCAAAAGCAAAACAAACAGAGTTATTTATTGGATTATTTATTTATGTATTTATCCGATTTTCATTTGTTTTCATTTTATTGACTAATTACAAGTTAACAATGTATCATTAAGAAACTACAGTTCATACATGTATTAACATTTCGGTTATCGAAGTTTTATTTTAATAAATATTCGAAAATACCACCATTGACTTCTTAACATTCCTCTTCTAAGAGCTACAGTTCCCTCCCTGATTCTTTCATATCTTGCATTAACGACGCCTGCAGCATTTTTAATACGTTGAATCAGTGCATCAAGAGTGTCTAGTTTTACTTTTTGTACTTCATCTTTGTACCAGCCATATAAACAATAATCCAGTACAGTGAGGTCTTGGAGGTAAACCAATTGGACCACCACGACCAATCCAACGATCTGAAAACCTTTCATCCAAATGTTGCCTCACCTGACAACCGAAATGAGCAGTAACTCCGCCAGGATGGAAGTACATTTGTATTCTAATATTTGGAACAAAAAAAAATTAGAGGAACATTTCCTGATAACTCTTTTACTTTATGTCGTAAAAAATCTAAGCATTAGTCGCCTGTAAGCCGATTCTCAAAAATAAAATGGACAATTAAACGCTTCAACCTGATTTTAACTTATTTACAAACTATTGTAAACAAAATCATAATTTTAATACCGGCATTCTGTTACATGTTTGAAATATTGTTTATTTGCAATTAGCCAATAAAATTTAAACAAATGAAAATCCGAGAACATAAGGTTGTTAAAAATTATTTTCCAGTGTGAAACCCATTCAGGCATTTATCCTGTTCCTTCCGAATCATCATGTTCATTAAAAAAATTGAGGAACGTGATTATGTTTCTAAACCAATAGCTAAAAAAAAAGTATATCTACAAAAGTATGTTGTTGAGCATTTTGAAAAAAAAAAAAAAAAAAAAGTAAAAGCTGAACAGCTTTGTACAAATTTCAATATTTTTCCATTAACATTTTATTTTTTTAGATGTCTTGATACCTAAACATTTTTGAGGGTTTTAATAGTTTCAGTTAAAAAACATTAGTTGAACGATAAGAATGTTTCACTTCACAAAACATTCGGAAAATCATAGCCTGCTTTAAAGACACTTATTACTTTCACGATTGGAGTCATTTTATTAAAAACTGTTTTATTAAATTAGATTTAAGCAATAATAGGGCTCTATCCATAAATTTCCATAAATTATCTGGCTGAGGGGTAAAAGGTGTGTGACTTTTATTTTATTATTATTTATTTTTTTTGTGAAAACTTCTATAGCCAGGAAAGTGTTCATCTTTTCATCTTCTTTGTAATGAGTTATTATTCAAAAGTGAATCTGAACGCGACGCCGTGATAGAGAGGCGAAAAGATAACAAATAGTGTCAAAAAATAAATTATTAACGAGAAAAAAAGTTCTATAAAATTAATGTCTTGTTTTTTCTTTATTTAAATTTGTTACTAAGAAAATTAGATTAATTTTTTAAGTATTAGAAAAAAGGGTTTAATGACCATTTTCCTGAAAAACGTCATTCAGGTTTTTAATAATTGGTTGAAAATAACTTTTAAATTTAAAAAACCATTCAGTAGATAATACAATAAAAAAACGTATGGTCCAATTGATAAATGGTTAGGTTGAAGAAACAGTTTTGGTTCAAACTATAATGTTCGATAAAAATAATTTAATTATTTTAAAATATCAGGTTTTTTGTTAAATTATTTAATTCATATTATGTGTTAATTTACCTTTTAATTCTATTTATTGAATTAAATAAAAAATAATTGATTAGTTTTTCTGAACTATTAAATGAATCAATTTCTTGTAATAATCATGATTATAAAATTATCAGAATTCCTATAAAGCATCTTGTTCACAGGTTACTTAATAATATTTATTATATCAGGAACTTTCATTTTACGTTGAAATTATAGAAAAATAATTATTTATTTTTAAAACAATCTAATTAATATATCGAGCAAAAAAAGAAAAAAAACAAACAGTGAGAGAACTAGTTCCCTGCAATAACGTACACTACGATTTTTTTTTATTAGTCATTATTTTTTATTATTATCCGAGTAAAAATCAATTAATGAAACTATTAGTTATTCAAAGAACAGGTGACCAACTATGGAAACATACTCCCGTTGAGTTAAAACATACCATTCCCGCTGAGCAGGTGTGTCGTGCGGGTTTAGCATTTCATCCTCTAGGCAATTATAACAGTTAAGATAAAATTGTGTTAATAAAAGAATAACTCTATCGTCTCGGGCTACAAATAAGTCATGAAAAAATCAGAAATAAAAATTTTGAACTATAACATAACAACAAAATCCTAAAATTTCTGTTTTCAGTTACATTTTATCACCAAATTTTAATATTAAGTTAAAAACTAAAAAGATTACAAAAATTTTTTTAAGTCAATCGACATATTTTTTTTTCTTCAAATACTTATAAGGCCTATCTAAGAACTATTGACAAGCAGCAAATGGTTTGATGAAAATAACAAAAGTGACATGTCAGGCATGAAGAAGGATACCACCCAGCAGTACCCCTTCCCTGGCCTGAATCAAGTACGGTTTGTTAAGAAAGTACATCTCTCATCCAGAAACTTTATATCATTTTTTCAACCGTATATTTTAAAATAACAATACATCCAGTAAATGTGGCAGAGAGAAATATAATAACATGAAAGAACTTGTAAAAAAAAAAACTATCCACAGGTAGCATTACATACAATTTCTACAGTAGGAGCTCACGAGGCGATCTTCTTTTCAAACTCCTCAGATGGTTATGAGGATCGAAGAAGAAGGAAGGTTAAAAACGAGAGGGTTCGAATAGTTCTGAATTTTATTATGGAAGAATAAGTATCTGGATTGAATCCAATAGGAAACATATAGAGCATTAAGATCATTATGGATGATTTAATGAGTGACAAAGTCAGAGCATTGAGGATTTAACGAAGAATTTTTTATTGTAAGTATTGGATACACGAGGAATTCGATGGTTTAATGGAGCCTCAAAGCTCAACTCCGTTCAAATAGGCCTTGTTATTTTAATCTATAGGAGTATTTTAGTACGTCTGATAATTTTGATGTCTATAAGTCCATTTGAGTAAATAATATAACTACCTCTTCCTCTCATGGAGGGAGAAAGTGAGTGAGCACTGACTTCCGTAGCTCAAGGTACCAGGTTCGAATTCGGTTGATGATTAGTAACTTTTCATCAGCTGTGGATCGACCCTGGGGCCAAGAGACCATCCTGTATAAAGTGCACACCGAGCCTGTATAAAGTGGTTATTCTTAATTAAATATTTAATTATGGAGGAAAACCTGACGGTTGGGCGTGTTTTCTACCCGATTAACTCCTGCAAGACCGTTGGCTTAGTAACAGTACTTCCACACATTGTACCGAACCTAAGACTCTTTTTGAGTCGTTAATGGTACACAGGTCCTCTCATGGGCTCTTCGTGAGCATGGATTGGATTTGTATAGGAGTATCCGAAAAATTGTTTGTTAAACATTTATTTTGTATCAATATTTGTTTTTTAATAACAACGGATCTTTCTTAACTAGCATAATACAATTATAATTATAAACAATGATGGGCCAAGGATTTCACTGCAATAAACAAAATTAAATAATCAAACAAGGTGATACCTTGCAAGGAACAATGAACAAAAATTATGATTAAGTTTTGAATGAAATAAGATGTGGTATGAAAACAAATAAAGCTGAATATAATGTTACTTCATATTGCCCAAGGTCGTATTTTTCTCCCACACTTTTTTGGAAAACAGATTAAGACTGATTTAATTGTTTTTTTAATGCTTGCCTGAGGAAAATAAATAGAATTTCTAAATTAATTGAATACTGAATTTGTTTCTCTTGCTTTATTTTTAAACATTTTATGACAACTAGCTAATGTGATATAGAAAATTATGGTTATAAGAATGTGGAAGTATATTACCCAATACCACTACCGGGATCTATACCGTAATTCAGAATAGGAGTTCTCTCGTCCAGCTCATGTTTAGTCACTTCTTTTCAGGGAAATCCCGACGTAGTCATATCTTTTACCATTTTGTTGTTATGTTCACGTAGTTTATGAAAACGTTAAAAAAGTAGCACGTATATGTTTGTTTATTTATTTATAACAATGGGGAGGCTTCTTAATCTCTTACGGGTCATTTTAGCCCTGACACAGTATTTATATTATATCAGATGAAATTTAACAATAAATTTGTATAAATTACAAAATATTTAAACACTATATTATATTAAACACTACATATATTAGTCCAGCTTTCTTTATTTTTTTTATAAATGTAGCTTCTCTTGTTTTTTTATTTTTTTTATCAATTTTTACTCATCAGAAATATTATTATTTTAATTTTAAGCTTCTTTTATTTTTGTATAAATTATTTAGAACTTTATTCGATTCCTTAACAATTTTATCAATTTATCTAGACCAAGGAGAAATTTATATTTTCTTATGTTATAAATTAATTTTAAATGAATATTTATTTCGAAACACCGAAAATTTATTTCTTTCATCTCAAACTTTATTTTATGTAAGCATTGTTTTTTTTTTATATTTATAAACTTGACATTATCCTTAAAAAATGCTATATCCTATCCTCCATCCTAGATCATTTTTTTTTTTCCAAAATCCTACTTCCCAACTCTCCAGTCATGACTAATATCCTGAATTCCTGTCACATCAATGCACAATCCCTTACTGCACACTAGAATGAATTTCAGGAACATTTCCTTGATAATTTTTACCACATAATAGCAATATCCGAAACCTAGTTAAAACCTTTTATCCCTTCCTCACAGATTTCCCTACCCAATTATTCCTTCCTACTATTGTAATAGTATAGAAAAGTAAAATTGTAAATAGTTACTACTGTATATATGTATATAAATTATTAGAGCGTTCTTCATTATTTTTATTTCATGTTGTATTTTTATATTATTTTAAAGGGACTCGTCCCAGAATAAATAAAGTATTATTATTATATTTAAAATTTCCAAAAAAGTGTAAGCAAATTTAAATTTTTTTTATATATAAGCGCGTTATTTGACGAATTATAAAAAAAATATTTGACAATTTGGTGGTGGTTTTCAAAATTTCAGTAATATCATTCTCCAATTCAACTTCATTCCGTTTTGTTTCAAATGCATAACATTCAGTCAAAATGTGCCTCACTGTTAAATTGACCCCGCAGCAGACACTGAGGGGCATCCCCTTGGACCTGAATCAATGGATAGATGACAACATTTTCCAGTGCTGCTTTGGAAAATTGAGAAATAAAAAACGATTATAATTAAATAAATTAAAATAACTAAATTGTTTTACCTGTACCAATACAACCCATGAAGGGTCTTAGGTTCAGTACCTTTTAGGGAAAGTACTGTTTCTTAGTCTACGGTGGTGCAAAAAGGTGATTTGACTGAGATCACGCTCAACCGCCAGGTTTTCCCCCTTAATTAATTATTTAATTAAAGGTATCTCCTTTAACTCAGTACTACTCAGAACTCAGTACTACAATAAAATTGTAGAATTGATAGGTGATTAAATAAAGTTAAATATGAGATATTATGTTTGAAGATTGGTAAGTAATTCCAAAAAGAAGTATCAAGAATGATAAATGATTTTTTAAAAGAAGAAAATCTATGAGAAGGAGTATACTAGTCCGTGGGCTGAATTGTCGTGTTTAAAAAGAGGACGCGGGGACAAGAGGTGAACAAATCAGGAATGTAAGGAAGCTTTTTTGCTTTTAAAGGATCGATAAAGGCATACTCCAACGAAATATTTTCATAGAAAAACCGCCAACAGCTGGCTTTTTAATACTCGGTAAGACTTGAAAACTCATGGGCTCTCTCAAGTTGAATCTAATGAAACCATTCCCTCATTTAAATCCCACATATCTTCCAAATTTTATAATTTAAATAATTAATTCAATTATATAAAAAAAATTAAAAACTGCGGCTTGCTTTAGACCACACGATAGAAGTGAAAACATCAACAAGCCAAAATAAATAATATGAAATATAAATTTGTTTGTGTCTTATATTCACAAAGTAATAGCATTAATAATATACACAATTATAATTCTACACAAATTTTTTTGGTTTATTATTTTCAATAATGAACCATTGTTATCGTTTAAAAAAATCAAAAATTTAATTCCCTCTCAAAATTTTTAAATTTTAAATTAAGGCGTTGGATGAGGGATCTCCTTCCTTAGACAACCTAAGTAATTGGAACAAGTTAGGGAAGAGGTACTGCTGAGTACTTTCCTTCCCCATGCCTGTCATGTCATTTTATCAGTACCGCCATCACATTTGCTGATTGTTAACTTATTGTTGACAGGCGCAAATACATATTTAATAGACAAAAAAAAAAAAAAAAAAATTTAAATTTTACGTTTCATGATACGTAGAATTTGAAAATCAATATTTTTTTTGTCCGTTCGCCATCCGCGGATTTTCTCCAAAACTACTGGACCAATCTTTTTCAAATTTGAAACCAAAATCAAAGGTCATTCGAGGATGATCCTCCTACCTCGATATTACTATCTGCCCTTTCCTTTCAAGATGGCGGCCGAAAAACCTGTGTTGTTGTAGATTGTAGCGCCGAAACGAATGTACCAATTCCAATGAAACTTGGCTAAAGTATTCTACTCGATGACCTTTAAATTTAAAATTGGGGCTAACTTAATCTGGAGAGCGCTAAACTTTGCCTATTTATTAGGTAGTAAAAGCTCGTAAATACCCATTTCCTTTCCATTTGGATCGTTAAATAATTTGATTGCAAAATCGAGAAAAAAAGGTGGCCTACAAAAATATTGGTCCGTTTGACCTATATAAGCTCGTTCTTTTGACATTTTGGGGGTTAAATAAAACGCCAAACGGCTCCATATTTTTGAAGGACACCATTCTTCTCAATTTTGTGCTTGAATTATCTTACAATTCAAGTAGAAAGCAAATGGGTATTTACCAATTTTTATTATCTAATTAAATAGACAAAGATTGCTGCTTTGCAGATTAAAAACGCCTCAATTTCGAGTATTTTCGTAAATAAAATCTATTTACCAGTTGTTTCAGGCAAATGTGAATAATTTGATAAAAAGAGGTACCACGGACAATTACTCTAGAAAGCTGTGCTTTGACTAATCATCATTTGTGTCATAATCTAATTTTTTTTTTTAATTAACGAAATTTACAACTGTAATTAATAATAATACAACAAGTAAATATGAAAAAGTAATATGACATGTACAACATGAGGAGAAACTACCCATTGGTAGCACTCCAATTATATTTCTATATTAGAAGGTCCCGAGGCCATCTTCTTTTTAGACGCCTCGGAGGGTTATCAGGAATAGAAGTGGAAGCAAGGTTGGAAACGAGAGGGTTCGGATGGTTCCAGAAGTTTATTATGAAAGGACAGGTATCTGGATTGAGCTAAATCGGAAACATATGGTACATTAAGGTCATTATGGTAATCTAAAAAAAAATTGATATAAAAAATTTATAACTAAAGTATGTAATGAATAATACTTTTGATTGAAATCTATTTCTTAACATCTAACAAAAATTCTGTCATTTTTTTATGTAACTTCTGTAACGCGGATCAGTAATTTGTCGAAACTCTATTCAGTACAACAGAAAAAAACCCACATAATTTCTTGTTTTTAAGGATAATTTTTAAAAAAAAATGTCTATAATGAGTTCCACAAATTGGTTTTTGATTCTCTATGGTATTTATATTTTGAGATATTTTAGTCCAAATGTTCAAAACAGTCGTTAATTTTTTTATTTTTTTTTTTTTTGCGCAATCTGTTTCCGATCAAAAACTCATTAAAAGAAGATTTAACGCTGAAAATCCACCTCGCATACATTATACAGGTCCGATTTTTAGTTTCTGATATATTTTAATCCACATGTTCAACAAAACCCATTATCATTTGGTTTTCGACACTATTTTTTTCCTTTTTTGCTTATACAAACTTTTTTTTTATTATTATTGAAAACTCCAAATATATAAATAGACTCCAAATTTTAGGATAGACCGGTTAACCAGTAATATTCATTTATAACTGCTTTATTCGATTCCAAAATTAAAATGATCCTTTTTTAAAAAATAAAAATAATGCGTTTGTTATGTTTAGCAAATGAAATTTCGTATACTCGTCACAGGAAAAAACAAAATAACTAAGGTGTGTGCTTTAGACCACACAATAGAAGTGAAAACATCAACAAGGCGAGATTAATAATATTAAATATAAATTATAAATAATAGCTCATTATATAGAAGATAAAATAATGAACATTTCCCTAGCTTACAATATGCTTGTCCGATTTTTAGTTTTTGAGATATTTTATCCATGTCTTCCATGAAACTCGTTATCATTTGGTTTTCGAAACTATTTCCCCATTTCCCCTCTCTAACATGCCATCGCGTTAAGATACAATTTTAAATAATAACTCATTACAAAAAAGATGAAATGCTGAACATTTCTCTCGCTTACGGTATACAGTTCCGATTTTTAGTATCTGAAATATTTTATTGCATATACTCGAGTAAACTCGTTATCTTTCCTTTTCATCTCTCTAACACGGCGTGACGTTAGATACAATTTTAAATTATAGCCTATTACATTATGAAATGCTGAACCATTTCCTCGCTTGAAGTATGGTTGTCCAATTATTGGTTTCTCAGATATTTTAATCCATATGTAAAAACATTTAAATAAGTCGACTCTTGCCGAATTCGCCCGAGCGTTAATGCTTCGGAAATCTGACGGATCAATCTAATTCACAAAAAAGTACAAAACGAAGAAATTCTACCAGTAGTAATACTATATTTATCATTGAATTTATGTGATCAATAATATGATGAAATGATGAACATTTCCTTCGCTCAAAATATGCAGCTCTGATTATTAGTTTCTGAGATGTTTAATCCATATGAAAAAAACCATAAATTAGTCGACTCCAGCCGACTTCACCGGAATTACACATCCGAGCCTGACAGCTAAAATTGATTCAAGATGTTTTCACTTTAAAAATGCTAACATTTAATTAAATATGGTTGTCTACATTTGAAATGAAAATTAGTACATAACTATAGGATTATAAGGTGCTATTATATTAGAACTTACTAGGATACTGTTATTTTAGAACTTAATACTGATATTAGAACTTACTAGGGTACTATTATATTAAGGTACTATTATATTAGAACTTACTACTGATATTAGAAACATACATGGCATATTGATAAATTGGGCAATAAGGCAAATTAATTCAGGCAAACCAGGACTGGAGGAGTCCAACTGGGTTCTTGTCAAGGCAGTCTGCCCTCCGATGCTAATTTATTTATATATATTCCAAGCCGTAGTCTAGGGTTAGTGTTCTAGAGATTCTGTGTCATGGCAGCTGATATGTATTCACCAAGATCAATATAGGTTACAAGTATATTTCTGTTAATTTAAAATAAATAATACTAGTTGGCCCGTGTGAATAATTCGCAAAGGGTCTTGGTCAGTGAACAATTGACAATATAATATAAAAAAATTAGTGTGTCCACTCACACGACTTTCCTATCTACTTCAGAAAAATGTTTATATCTTTACATACGTCCATTAAGAAACAAAAAAAATTAAATCAGATTTATTTTCCTGAAATTCCTGAAATTGTCCATTCTTTGATAAACTAAAGCAATGTAAACCAGCTTGTGGAAGATCAGCGTAAAAACTTTCAATACCCTCTAATATTGCTGATCAAAATCTTTTTGCCATAGCCTAATTTTGTCAAACAATGATTTCTCTTAAAAGTCGAGAAGAAAGTGAAACTTGTGTGATGCGGGCAACAGATTTTCTTACTTTCATTTACTTTTCTTTTTTTCTCTCTCATTCACCCCTTCCTGACACTCTAATATCAACCCGTAATGTTACATACGAAATTGAATAGCTGTCACTTTGTTAATAGTTGTCCGAAATGAACGATTTTTATAACATTACCTAGTATAAGAAGGAAGGTAATAAATTAAAACATGTGTAGAAAATTGATTCCGATGAATTATTTTTTTGTTTTGTAGGTAATTTAAAAGTTTTCAACCTTTCAAAAGTTTTCATATAAATTTTACTGTAGAATACAGTCTTAGTATGTTAGGCCTCAAAACATTTTTCTTTTCTTTCTAACTTTTTTCCTGAATTTTCTCGATAATTTAGTGCATGTATAAAAATTAAAAGCAAATGAATTGAAACATTATAGGAAAGCTTGACCAAGATTGTTAGAGCCATTTTAGAGCTACATTCTAGAGAGAAATATATTTTTCACTTATTCCGCAGCTGCTATTGTGCAGGGATCGCCCAATTTCTGACACAGTCCTACAGCAATCATTAGTCATAACCCTATAAAATAAAAAAAGAAGCTACAAAATCGGTCCACTAGTTCCCAAGATAATGTTGGCAAAGGCAGACAGACAGACAGACCGACAGCTGAAAATGTGTTTTTCGGACTAAGGGGGCACAAACAGGTATAGACCGTCGAAAAACGCAAGTCGGAGTTACCTAGTACAGGAAGGAAAGTAAAAAAGTATAGCAAGTAAGGTCAAAATAGCTTATATGTCCTATATGTCTCCTCCCTGTGATAAGCAAAGTCCTGGAGAACCTCATGATGTCTAGCTTACGCCCTGTTTTCGACAGAGCTAGCCATCCACGGCAATATGGTTCAACTAGAGGCAGAGGGACCGCTGATGCTCTGCTGAGAGTGCGCCAAGATGTTGAAGAGAGGGCGGAACGTTATGTTATGCTATTGCTTTTTGATATATCTTCCGCCTTCGACAGTGTATGGTGGCCTAGCGTGCTCCAGCAGCTGCAGATATACGATGCTCCTAGCAATTTATATTCACTTGTAAGAAGCTACCTCCATGACAGGCGTGTCAAGATCAGAGGGAATCACTATGAGGTAGAAGCTTCCATAGAGAGGGGATGCCCTCAGGGATCAGTCCTTGGCCCTGCTCTGTGGAAGCTTGTCTTCGATGAATTGCTGGGAGTGTTAGAGGAAGAGCGGTTCCCTGCTACTGCCTATGTTGATGACCTAGCTGCTGTGGTGGCCTCAAACAGCAGAGCTGGAGTCAAGACAGAAGCAGAGCGATGCGCTGGCCTGGTCGCGAGGTGGTGTGAGGGGAAGAAAATGAGGATGGCTGCTGCCAAGACTCAAGCCATTCTCCTCAAGGGCAAGACTGACAGGGCACACCCTATAACAATGAATATAGAAGGCCAAAGGATACGTCCAAGTGAGGTGGTAACCTACCTAGGAGTTAGGTTAGGTTTAGGCCTAAATGTGACACCTCACATGGAATATATGGCAGGTAGGGTGGCCCTAGCAATGAACAGTCTAACTCGCGTGGGAGGAGCATTCTGGGGCCTTAGGTATTCAGCCACAATCACGATATATAAAGGAGTAGTGGAGGGTATCCTGAGGTATGCGTATCCCTTCTGGTTCCGTAACCTCACACTACGACAAAAAAAAAGGCTAGCCTCGACTCAGAGGACAGCTCTGCTTCAGGTCACCAGAGCATATAGGACAACTTCGCATGAAGCGGTGCAGGTTCTAGCGGGGGTGGTGCCTCTCGACCTCCTCCTACTAGAAGAAGTGACGAAATATTCATACAAGATAGAAGGTTCTACAGTACTTTCGGACAATCTACAGGTGAGGATTATGGAAGCGCCTAATAAGTGGAAGAAGATACTCCGGGAGGATACAATTGAAGCATAGAACCGGCGGTGGGTAACAACCCCTAAAGGAAGTACATTGAGGAAGTACTTTCCCACAGTAAAGTCGAGGCTTCAGGCAAAGTGGGTCCTCCCGAACTACTGGATTTCCCAGTTCCTCACGGGGCATGGAGGATTTCGAGCTAAACTTCACGGTCTGATGTAGATCCTCTATGCCCAATCTGTAGTGTTCCGGAAACTGTAGAGCACGTGGTCACGACCTGCACCGCGTTTGATACGTTAAGAGCGACAATGACAAGAGCCGCGGGAATCTATGTCCTCACTGAAAATGAGTTTCCTCAGTTAGTCAGTGAAAAAAATTTCCCGCGGTTTAAGGATTTCATAAATGGATGGAAGACTGCAGTGGGGCCCGCTCACTTCCATATTGGTGCTCGCAGAAGAAGAGGACAAACGCCAGGAAGACCTCCAGATTCTGAAAGCTAGGCCGAAAGAAGATAAAACAGAAGAACTATATATGTGCATATCTAATAGTAGTGTGTTACTAAGTATTCATGCCTAAAACACACTACTGCAAATACCCGTATTGCCATTGTGGCATGGGAGGGTGGAAATAAATTTAAAAAAAAAGGTTAAAATAGCTTCTTCTATCATTGGCTAAAAAATATATATATTTCAAAGTCTATAATTTGTCGTATGAGAATAAAATCTCCGGCTGAAGCCCTTTTAGTAATCCCTTAACATTCGCGGCTATGATATCATCAGCGAACACTGAAATGTGAAAGAATTTCACATTTGCAAATCGCGAATTTGATGAATCGTGATTACGAAAAAAAAATCCCAATACATACCGAACTTGTATTTCTGTTGAACTTGAACTTCTGTTTGTGCAAAATGTATGTAAAAATTGTGTGTTTTACAGGATAGTATTAAGACTAATTATTTCTTCATAATTTATTTTCTATAGTGCCATACTATCTATTGGTACTATCTGGGTTGGCAAATAAGTCATTTCGGTTTTTCTGTTTATTCTTATTTCATTATGATACACTTCTTATCTGATGAATTAATCCCTAAAGTGGATTGTTTATCCTGTTTGTAATATGTCAACAACTATATCTGTTAGCTCTTGTTGAAACTAGCTTAGTATTGTGTTTGCTATTGCACTCTGAATATGGAAGAAAATATCATTCATTATCGCCATATTTTATTGTGTTATTTTTAAAAAAGTAATCGTGCTGCAGAAGCTAATAGAAAATTATGCACTGTTTATGGGGATGAGGCTATAACCGAACGCACCTACCAAAATTGGTTTTCCAAATTTTGACATCAATGATTCTGAACCGTCTGGTCGTCCACCTGAAATTGAAACGAGCAATGCTAAGGCCATTGTTGATCAAAATCTCACCCAATCAGTGCGAGATATTGATATTGTCTTAATTCATCGCACACAAACTTAGAAAACCATTTGCAGAAGCTCGGCTATATTTCCAGGCATAATGCTTGGGTCCTTCACTCTCTAACCGAAGTCAACTTTGCAACACGCATTTCTGTTTGTGATTCACTACGGCAACGGCAATAAAACGACCCACTTTTGAACAGATTGGTAACAGGAAATGAAAAATGGATATTTTACGATAATGTAGTCCGTAGAAAATCCTGTAGAAAATGTCAAAACCCGGATTGCATTGAAAAAAGATGCTTTCCATATGGTGGGATTTAAAGGGTGTTATGTTCTATGATCTATTGTCATCAGGACAAACAATTGATTCAACTCTATTCTGCTCAAAATTAACAAAATTGGATCAATAAATTAAAAATAAACGGCCAGAACTGCTAAATCGAAAGTGTTGTGTTCCACCAAGAAAACGCTAGGCTCCACACCTCATTGGCCACTCAATAAATTATTGAGCATTAGATTGGACCATTTGTCCCACCATCCTTATTCACCAGACCTGACTACCAATTATTCCGGTCTCTGCAGAACTCTATGAATGGAAAGAAATTCCAAAAGGAAGTGGACGTCAAAAACCATTTGGATCAGTTTTTTTAACAGCAAACTCCATACATTCTATGAACATAGAACATTATGCAGTGGAAAGATGAGAAAAAGTCATATTAAATAATGGTCAATGTATTGTAGTTTAAAATAAATTTTTTGTCTATAATACATTGAGTTTTATTTCATCCTTAAAAATCAAAAGGACTTATTTGTCAACCCAATATTCAGTTGTATACCACGAAATGTCACCTATAGCACAAATAGAATAAAAATAGAAAAATTTAAATGTGGTTGGAACGCATTTTATAAGATTTTAAACTCTCAAATCTTACTATTACTAGATTTAAACCGAATTGTTGAAAATTAAATTAAAATGAATATGTAACATAGATTTTATAAATTAATTCAAAAATATTATAGTTTATATCATTGATTAAAATATGATATAATTCAAGAAAAAATCATTTATATGATTGTACAAATATGTAAATCTGGATGTAAATGAAAATGAAATAAATAAATAGGGCTTAGCACTTGCATGTTACTGGCAGAAAAAAAAATCACTTGGAAGAGCACTTACCTGTAAAAAATAAATATATATTAGTTCTAATAATAATTTTAAAAAATTGATATAATCATGTAATTATTATAGTGTTGAAATAAATGGAATTAAAATAAATTAAATTTTATTTTATTAAACATTAAACTCTGGTTTTTGAAAATAAAGTATTGCGTAGAATATTTGGACCGAAGAAGGATGAGTTAACTGGAGAGTTCAGACGGATACACAACGCCGAATTGCGTGAGCTGTATCCGGGTAATATAATTGAGGTAATTTCATCGCGGCGAATCAAATGGGCTTGTAAAGTTGTTGGGCTTAGTAACGAGAGAATTCCTAAAAGGTTAATATTTGCTGTGTCGAATGGTAAGCGTCCGAGAGGTAGACCGAAGCGAAGGTGGGAAGATTGCATTAAAGCCGATCTGAAGGGACTGGGTTTGGACGGCGAACGGTGGAGGGAGGTGTGTAACAAACGATTGGTGGTGTCGGCATCGAACCTTCGGGTTCGCTTAGCCTTATTATTATTATTAAACAACCCTATGATTTTACCTACCTGACAACAATTATTTTTCGATCTAGGCATTTCCCCTTGAATAGAATATATTAATTATATAATTTTATATAATAATATTTGTAATATATTGTGATATATTATGCAATAGTAAAGGAAGCACAATATAACAAACAATGAACATATTAGAAATAAAAGTTTTAAATTATCTTTGGATTTATATGATGCTGGACAATTGAATATAGATTATGTTTAAAAATCGGCAATAAAAATAATTATAATTGTATAATGATATAAATTGGCTATGTGCTATAGATTTTTAAACATATTAATAATTTGTCCGAACTTTGATAACGAGTAGTACAATTAAATGAACAGTTGTATAATTTGTAAAATGGGGCTGGTCCGCCGTTTGGCGGACAGAGGGTACCTCCCTAGTTATAATATAATTTAAAAATGCCAAGTTATCAGTTTGTTTTAAGTTTGTTCAAAGCATGTGTAAAGTGCATTGGTTGCTTTCTGATGAATTTCGATTTTTTGAACAACAAAATCAACGAATTAAAAATATCTTTACCTTCCATATCAATTATAGATAAGAAAATACTATAAATGATAAAAATCACTGTTGATTTTCCACTTCTAATACATTGCACTGATACGAAAATTCGCACACAACTAGATTAATCAAGAGATATCACCTCTTTAAATGCACTTGATACGGTCGTTGCGCCTGCGCAGATAGGAAGTTGAAAACAAATAGTTGTGCTCAAAAGGAGACATTTTTTCTAATAAGGTGTGCCAAAATAAAATACAATACATCAAAGAGAGAGAGAAACACTTTATTTTCATGTATAATATAAAAGCTTGCTGTTCAATTATATTATGTTGATGCATACACAACATACTGATTAATCTTTAAATATTAAATATATAGAAGTGATTAATAAATATGAGTAGTATATATTTTTCGTTTTTTCCTTGTTCATTCACTTTATTTTTTTCATTAAAGTTCTCTTTCTCTCCAGTCTCTCTCATTATCTCTCTAAATTGCTACGTATATTAAGATGCTTAAAACTATGCAATCCAAACAATAACAAAAGTGAATGTACAATGAAACTTTTTAAACAAATAAATATAAACAAATACCTATATTTTGTAATATTGCTCAATATAACCCTTTTACACGCTCAATAATATTATCATTCCAATAATATTGAAACTATATTAATAAAAAATCTGGTGTGTCCAATCACACAACTTTCCTACCTATTTCAGAAGAGTATTTATATCTTTACATATGTTCATGAAGAAACACAAAATAAAAAAAGATTTGATTTATTTTTCTGAAAATTGATCAAAGAAAAGATTTGAGTACGATTTATTTGATAAATTAAAGCAATGTAAACCGGTTTAATGTAGAGTGTAACAATCTGAGTGTAAGAATTTCAATAGCCTCTAATATTGCTGGCCAAAAACTTTTTGACATAACTTAAATTTGTCAAACAATAATCTCTGTAAAAATAGTAAAGCTTGTGTGATATGGGCAACAGATTTTCATACTTTCATTTAGCCATCTTTTTTCTCTCATTCATCCCTTTCTGACACCAGGATATGAACCCGTAATTCTTACACATTCATTAAGAGGATATTAAACAGAAATTTCGTTATACTTTATTGAATTTTTTCATATATTTATAAAGATAATTGTGGGTAGATGGATGACTGTAGTTAATAATTGTAGAAAAGGGAGGTTGGGGAGATCGGTCAAAATAAAAGGACAAAAATAAATAATAAATATTATTATTTATTTTGGATATTTTTATTTTGACTGATCACCTCAACCATCCTTGTCTTCAATTTATAAAAATAATAACATGTTACATTTTAATCGGAAAAGTTACAACTGCACAGACTTATATTTCCAAAATGCAGGCAGAGAATACAAAAACCAGTCGATTGCAGAGACATCATTAGGACAGAAAAGAAAACGAACCAAAGATCGCATTACTCCTCGAAACACAACTTTTGAATTCTTGTCTCTTGATGAGTTTTTTGACGAAAATTCCTGACAAATTAGTTTCGTCCTTATAATTAATCCCTCGACTGTTTACTCATCTCTATAATAGTTTTTCTTTTTTTATTGTTTTCTCATAATTATTCTATTGGCATTACGAACGTAGTGGATCTTTTTCCTGCCTTAACTTTTTTTTTTTTTATTGAGAATAAATACATTTTGCCTCAATCAAGGGCATTGAGTATTTGCGATGTGAGAAAATCATTCATACAATATATACAATTACAAAAATAATAGAAATTATCACAAAAATAAGAAATGAAAGTTTAGTAAAACATATGAAATGTATCATATTTACAATACAAATTTTAAAAATAAGAAAAAATAAATAAAATAAAATAAATAACATCCATGCTTATTTCTGCCTCAACTAGCTTCTTAAACTTTATCTTTTCTTATTTCTTTGCAGTTATCTGCATGCGACTCTATTACATCTTTGTTGATTCGATTTACCCATCTGGTTTTAGGTCTTCCACGTGTTTTTTTGGCTCATTAGCTCTTTTGGCCACTCATCTTAGCATCTCTACAAGCCCAGTTGACTGAATTGTTCTCTATAAAAATTTTATATATATTTTTTTTAATTAATTTTATTATTACTGACAATTATTGAATCTGCTGTCGGGAAAATAATAATAATGGGTTAATCGGCGTGAGGAAAATGAGTGCTCAGCGGCATCCCTTCTTGACCTGAATTCAGTATATTTTTAGGTGAAGAAATCCCTAATCCAGCTTCTTTTGAGCATCCGAAGCGTATTTTTGAGCATGGTAATCGAGGTCATGTCTTGTATCAGTGTGTTAGATGTCCATGTAAGTTATTGTGAAATTCTTTGTACTGTGTCTGTATGTGGCCGTGAACTGTTTGCGTGATTAGATCTTTATGAAAAGTAATGTTTGTGACGTACCATGGAGCTTCAGTTATAGTCCTAAATGATTTCGACTGAAAGGTTTGTAGAGTCATTAAGTGGGTCGTTTTGGCTGTTCTGTATAGTTGAGAAGCGGGAGTTCATTTAAGCTTTAGTAGATAAATGTAGATGTTCATTTTCTGTTTTAATTTTAATTTTCGTCGTAAACCAACGACTGCCTGTCCTACAGTTTCCTTTGACAATACTCCACTTATCCCTGTTGAGCAAATCCGATACCTAGGACTCCACCTGTACAAACGACTAACTTGAAATCCTCATATTGGACTGAAACGACAAGAAACCGCTCGACGTTTCCGATTACTTCAGCACTTACTAGACAAACGCTCTAAACTTCCCATTAATTACAAAAGACTCATATACTTGACTGTAATAAGACCTATTTGGACTTACGGAGTTGAGCTATGGGGCTCCACTAAACCATCGATTTCCTCTCGCATCCAATCCTTACAATCCAAAATCCTTCGTAAAATCCTCAATGCTCCTTACTTTGTCACTTTTTTTTTTTTTTTTTTTTTTTTTTTTTTGTTCTTCCCTACCTCGCCGTTTAGGCTATGCGGGATTTTCCCGGGCCGGGGGGTGAGGGCGGGGAATTTAAAATCCCCTCCGGCACCGGGACGCGAACTCGTACTTTTTCATCTCGAATCTCTGTTATCCGGTTGCCAGGCAACTAGCGGTGCTGTTACACACGCTTTAGCCTATTCGGCCACCCCGCCCCTCTTTACTTTGTCACTAATAAAATTATCCATAAAGACATTAATGTTTCAGATCTGGTCCAATCCTGATACCTATCCTTCCATAATAAACTTCAGAATCATCCCAACCCTCTCGTTTCTAACCCTGCTTCTTCTTCAATTCCTGATAACCCTCCAAGGCGTCTGAAAAGAAGATGGCCCCGAGATCTCCTAATGTAGTCATATCATTAGAGTGCTACAATTGGGTAGTTACTCAGCAAGTGTATTCATGTCATTATATCTATTATGTCCAAATTTACTAAATGTATTTATTTAAGAAATAAAAAAAAAAATAATTTTGAGCGTCTTGAAAGAAGTGAGTATATTAGTCGTAGTTTAACTTTTTTTTTGTAGATGTGTGTCATTCTTCTGTCGAATTTCAATCCAAGGTATTGTATTTGATCTGTTTGCAAAATTTCAGTATTGTTAAGATAAATAGAAGGGCATGTTTCACGTCTAAGAGTAAAATTAGTGTGTTGATATTTGTCTTGGTTGAGTGGAATTTTCCAAAGTTCACCAACCAATCATTTAGTTTTGTTAGATGATGTAAAATCTGTGAGTCGTGTTTAGGATTTCATATTTATATTTAAATTTGACTTTTTTTTAAGCAATACCTTATAACTTTATTATTCCGTATGTTTTTTAAATCCTTGATTTTACCAGTGCAGGAGTGAGAATTGAAGGTTTACAATCCGACATGTAGCTAATTTAAGGTGTTATGAACTGGCAATTAACGCGACAAAGATATCAAGAGATTAATTATGGGTAATCAGTGGATCAGGAAACGGGAACGGGGACAGATTATTTTTTGCCTCGTCTAATAATATCTATTTCACTTACGACTGTCGTATTACAATTATTTATCACCTGGCCGAAGTGTAATATCGGTTGTTGAACCCTATTGGTGTTATCTAACCCCAGCAATAGTCAGTGGATATTGATTACTCCTCTTCTTGACATCCTTCTTATTATAATTCATTTAATATATTTTTTCATATTTTAACTAGTAGAACGGTGATAAATTTCGGTAAGATAATAAAGTATTTGATGAAGTCAAATTTTTTAATGTAAAACAAAACAGTGCTTTAATAATAATAATGCTTTATTTATTCTGGGACGAGTCCCTTTAGAATAATACAGAAAGACAAAAATGTGGGTTAAGGAGCCTCAGAGATACATAAACAAAAATATAGAGTAAGTAAATAGTCAAAATAAAAAAAAAATAATAAAATAAATTATAAGTTACTTTCTAATTTAAGTCAGTTGATAATAAAAAAATGAAATATTGAAAATAAACATGAAGTAAAAATAATGAAGAACGATCTGATAATTTATATATATTTACAGTAGTAACTATTTACAAATTTCATGGGGACTGGATGGATAAGAAATGATTGAACAGGCGGGATTTAAAGGTAGGAAGGTTTTTGGATTGACGGGTGTGGGGAGGGATAGAGTTCCATAGGGATGAGGATCGGATAATGAACGAAAGTAGCCGTTCGGTGGGCCCTTATGTATAAATCAGAAGACCGGGAACGAACAGAGGATTTGAATTGAAGGAGCTCGGAGATGTATGAAGGAAGGTAGGGTCGGATGACTTGAAAATGGAAGGATGCCAGGAAATACGACGGTAGGAAGGATAAAGCCACTTCAACTTTGCATACAAACTGAAAACAGAGGCGTCCCTTGGGATCCCGAAGATGAATCGTACAAAGCAATTTATCAAACGTTTTAATTTTGCCCCGAGATCCCCATAGACGCCCCCATATACCGTACAGCAATAGTGGGGAGAAAATTAAGGAAGTTCCAAGGAGCCTACGGGTTTCAAGAGGAAATAGGTGACGGGAGTAATTTAGGCGTTTTAAGGTGGAAATGGTACGGCGAGAGATGTTGGATATGTGACCACTTTAGCTTTAGACCACACAATACCAGTGAAAACACCAACAAGACGAGATTAATAATATAAAATATAAAGGGAATGAAATGGTATACATTTCCGTCGCTTACAGTATGCAGGTCCAATTTTTATTTACCAATACTCGTTATCATTTGGTTTTTGACACTATTTTTTCACTTGTTCGTATTTTTAACAAAGCGTCGCGTTAACATACAATTTTGAATAATAGTCTATTATCCAATGCTTATTCAATAATACGATGAAATGCTAAACGTTTCAGTTTTTTACAATATGCAGGTCTGATATATAATTTCTAAGATATTTTAATCCATATCCTCAATAAAATTCGGTATCAGTTGGTTTGCGACACCATTTTTTATTCCTGTTTGTCTTTTTAACGAAGCGTTGCGTTAAGATACAATTTTGAATAATAGTCCATTACAATGAGGATGAAATGCTAAAAATTTCCGTTTCTTACAGTATGCAGGCAGAAGTTTTAGTTTCTGAGATATTTTAATCCATATATTCAATAAAACTAGTAATTATTTAGTTTTTCATATTTTTTTTTCCTTTTCGCCTCTCTTATACGATGTCGCGTTAAGATACAAATAATTGAACTTTGAATAATAGCATATTACAAAGAGGACAACATTCTGAACATTTCTCTTGCTTATAGTATTCAGGTTCGATTTTTAGTTTATGAGATATTTTAAGATATATCTTCCATAAAATGCTTTATAATTTGGTTTTCGACATTATTTTTCACTTTTCGCATCTCTAAGATGGCGTCGCGTTAAGATGCGATTTTGAATAATAACTCATCAGAAAGAGGATGAAATGATAAACATTTCTCTTTCTTGGAATATGCGTGTCTGATTTTAAGTTTTTATGATATTTTGATCAAACAAAAAACACTTCAATTAGTCGAATCCAGCCGACTTTAATCGAAAGTTACACAATGGAAATCTAATTCACTCTCCACAAAAAGAGTGCAAAATGTCCCTAAAGAAGTTTTAACATCAAAAATAATATCTTGATTATAATAATACATATCTACAACTGCATAAATAAGTACAATTAGTATATCTGTTATAAGAATATAAAACGTGGTAATAGCTTCTGAAGAGGCAACCGATCGTTAGTATCCCAATAATAATTTTAAGATGTCCTTTTTTGGGGCTCCACTAAACCATCGAATTCCTATCGTATCCAATCCTTACAATCCAAAATCCTCCGTAAAATCCTTAATGCTCCATACTTTGTCACAAATAAAACCATTCATAAAGACCTTAATGTAGCATATGTCGCTGATTTAGCTCGAGCCAGATATCTATCATTTCATGATAAACTCCAGTCCCATCCGAATTCACTTGTTTTCAGCCTTGCTTCTTCCTCGATCCCCGATAATCCTCCTAGGCGTCTGAAAAGGAGACGGCCTCGTGATCTTCATACTTAAAATTATTTAGAGAGTGCTACCACTGGTTAGTATCTCTTCAAGCCTGTACATGCCATTATTTATAATTTGCGCATATTTACTGGTTGTATTTGTATACAGTTGTAAATTTCATTAAATAAACAAAAAAAAAAAAAAAAAGATGTCCTTAAATTCGGAAGGTACTTGAAAATAAAATATTCTTTACATCAGTAATGATTGGGCTGAGGTCCTTTTTATTTTATTTTTTGGATCAGTTGAAACACCAATCCCGAGCCCCGAATTTTCGCTACTCATAGTTCTTTGTATTCAGGTTTAACCAAGTCATTTTTTTAAATTGAACAATGACTTGGTAAAACCACAAACCACAAAAACAATTGTACTTATGGCAAATAAGTCCTTTCGGTTTTTCAGGGTAAAATAAAACTCGATGTATTATAGACATAAAATTTATTTTTAAAAAAATCTACAATACTTTTTTAATCTATATGCAAAAACACTTCAATTAATCGATTCCAGTTGGCTTTACCCGAGCGTTACACATCAAAATCTGACGGCTCAATCCAATTCATTCTCCACAAAAAAAGTACAAATTACGCCAAAGGAAGTTTTCATTCCAGAAATCGTCCGTAAGCTCTCCACCGTCCACGGATTATAAAGAAATATTATTAATCTGTTAAATTAACTTAAATTAAATAAAAGCATCACATATCGGCAGAAAATAAACCGAGTTGAAGGAAGTTAAAATGGAAAAACAAATGCAGAAGATAAAACGTCTCAGACACTCAGACCGTGAAATCTTAGAAAATTCCAAACCACCTTATTCAGTGTTTGTCCATTAGCACAAGTCTTCTGCTCTTCGCATAGTTCTGCTAAAAGGGTGACTAAACCAAGCGAGAAATAAAAATACCAATATTAATATAGGATAAGAATCAATTGTTCATTTTGCAAAAAAAAAAAAAAAAAAAAAAAAAAAAACGTCCGCCAAGTAAGGTCAGTACAGCTCCCTCACCGTTTGCACTGGCTAAAAAATATCTATATTACAAGGGCTAACATTATTCGTATGAGAATAAAATCTCGAGGAAAAGCCTGTTTCGAAAATTCAGTAATCCCTCAACATATATTGCTTTGATATCCACGAGTTTTGTGCATCAGCGAATACTAAAATGCGAAAAAAATCCGCATAAGTAGATTGCGTATTTGCTGATTCAGGATTAAAAAAAATCCAGTGTTATTGCACTACTGTTAAAGCAAAAGCTCGTACCTAAACATTGAGTGTTTTACAGGAAAGGACAAAAATTAATTGTTTCTTTATGATTTATTACTAAAATTTCATAATTTGTTGCTCTCTGCTATTTTTCATCGTAGCGGAATGCTTATATCAGTTGTAGAATACAAAATGTCAATAACATTGACATTATGTAATTTTTTTACCATTATCTACATTTTATCTAACTCTGAGGCAAATCGAACGAGCCCTTTCTGAAATATTGGCATATCTAAAAAAATAATTTGTTTAATTAGTTCGTAAGCGGAAATGCTGGATGGAATTTAATAAAATTGATATGGGAGCATCTAGGCACCAATCAGCATAATCCCTGAAAATTTCATGAAGATAGGATGAACAGTACTAGGTGATATGCCCGTCACATCGATTTGACTACAGACAAACAGACACCGAAACAAATTTGATCCTTGATGTCTGAAACGTAAAAAGCTAGTGGAAATTTTCGATTCTGAGCACAAAATTTATTTTAACCTCTCGCACGTACAAAATGCTTTTCTACCTTCGGTAATGAGCAAATATAAAAAAAAAAAATAATATCTTTCAGCAGAAATAAACTATGAAACAAAATGGATTGATACTAAATTGTTTCATATAAATTCAATGCAATATTTTTGTTTGTGAGTGCATCGATAAGTCATATTTCCATTGATACGTCAATATTTCAAAAAGTATAATTTAATCATAATCAGAGGAAAGTTAAGGAATAGTGTACAAATGCTCTATTTCATCAAATTCCATTAAACGATTAAAGTTAATATAAAATTTATACTATACATCGTTTTTGCAATTGGGCACATGTACGGTCAATGAAGATAATATAACCCCACATTACTACAACAATATCAATTACAGAAAAAAACGAAAAATTTAAAATATGTACTTGCATTGAAAATTGAATTTTTTTTTTTAATCCATGAAATTTACAACTGTATACAAAAAAATATACGTCCAATAAATGAGATACAGAGAAATAAAAAAAGCATGAAAAGACTTTTAGAAAATCTTAACACTGTAAATCAGCAGATCATGGGGCCATATTTTTTTTAGACGCCTTTTTTAATTACATTTTGAAAAAAATAAATTCTTATATTAAGCTATTCAATGTTGTTTATCTTGGGAAAAATAGCATTTGAAATGTTTTAAAATGACATCAATCTCAGACGTACAACGAAATTTGGACAGATTATCAATTTTTTTGTGTGTGTGTTAGATATGATAAGATCTCAGTGAAATTCTACATTTTTTCGATTCTTTAAAAATAGTACAAATATGTCGAATTTAAAGAGAACCTGAGATGGTAAGATTCAGACCTTGTGTTGAATTGACATGGAATGACCCATAAAATATATAATATATATATACATATATATTCATTTTCGCTCCCTTGAAATTTTAAAAAGTTTAAGTCAGTGCTTAATGTTGAATTTATTTGGATATTATTAAGCAATAATTGATTATTGTTTTATATTGTGTGTGTGTGTTAGATATGATAAGATTCCTCCATGTTGCCTTAAAATGTTTTTTTTTCTTAAAACTAAAATATCGATTTAAATATACCATTAAAATGATTTATGAAAAACTTATCATTTACGTAAGAAAATTTATGTTTCCTGATAATAATAGAATCATAGACAGATTTGTGTTCCTTGAAGAGTAACCAAATAGTAAAAATAAAAACATAAATAATTGGTTGTGAAAATTTTAACTCAATCAAGGTTAAATGGTCTCGGGTAATTTCCACCAAGGAGGAAATTATTCTTGAGAAAAACTGTGATTATGCGAAAATCTGGTAATTACAATTCCTTATCTATCGAAATCTCAGTGCAATTATTTCCCGGATTAAATACCCTCAACCGCATATTATCTCTATATGATTCACACAGATTAAGCAAAATGAAAGAAAAATGAAGTTGGAGATTTTCTCTACAAGTATGTGATATAGTGGGAGTGTTTTATAGAGCATGGTAGACAATTTAGGAAAATAAAAGCAATGGTTTAATTCCCTCTAACTCACTAACAATATCATGAAGTTAATTATTTTTTAAAAATGAAAAGAGATACGATATGCAATTAATTATAATAAAGCACCCAGAAGAACAAGGGAAAGGTTACTGTCTTTGGGTCACGTATTTCAACCAAATATTTTTTTGTGATTCAACATCGAAAAATATTCACATGTGTCCCGATGTTAAAATTGGTCTTATGGACAATGAAAAAACTTATTGTTTATTATATTAGATTATAATTGGAAAAAATACAACAAAAAAGTCTCATGTCTCCAAAAAAAACGCCTACATTATCAGGACCAAAAAGAAAATCAAGGAAACCGAAGATCACATCACAAGACATCCAATTGCTTACTGAAAACAAGGTAAGGTAACATAGTTCAGGAAGGTTATGATCAAACAGCTGATCCGAGAAAAAAAAATAATAACGTTTTTGTTATTCTTTACGTGCATTTGGAGACATAAGACTGTTTGATTGGATTTTTTTCAATTATAAACAAAAATTGGAATTATGCCTCTTTGTGAGTTTTCTACTGATTTATATTAATTGTGTATTATGTTTTGCAAAATTTAAAAGATTGTTTTTCTTTGCTTTGCACTGATTTTTAAATTATTATATACCTATTATATATTTTTTTTTTGTATGTGTAAAACAAGGTACAAATATTTTTTATTTATTGAAGAGAGGGATAGTTGGACTGATCATTCAAAATAAAAATAAATAATTATATTTATTTTATTTTTTTAATATTTTTTAATTTTGACTGATCACCTCAACCATCCTTTTCTTCAATTATTCACTAAAGTCAACCATCAACCCACAGTCAACCAGCTAGCCTGTTCATACAAGTATGTAAGAATCAAATATCATTATACGATTAAGGGAGTATCATGTTAATAAACGAGTTCAAATGTATTCAAAATTACAAAAACCGAAAGATTCTTTCAGTAAAGCAGACTATTTTATTTATTATTTGATTTCATTTTTATTTTTTTATTTATGAAAAAGCCAGTAAGATTAGTTTTAGCTTCTTTTAAAACTCCTTAATACAAATTCTTATAGAAACAAAACAATGTAAGTTTTGGGACTTGATTTTCTTGAATATTTTTCCGATCGTTAAATAAAGCATTCATAACTTCTTAGAATTTTCTCCAAATTCAACGTTATTAAATTTGGATCCATCCACTAGAATAAAATCCATCCACTAGAAAATTGAATTTTAACCTCTTTTTAAATCCTAAACTCCTTTTTTATTTTTTTTTATCTTTACTTACGAAAGTCAACCTAAACACCCGATCACTAGCGGAGGAATTAATTTTTTTTTGGGGGGGGGCTTCAGCCTGAAAGCTTTTTTTTCATAAAAATAGCGATTATTACTTTGGAAAAAAAGAAAGAAACTAACTTAATATATGAAATGGTGTTTAAGTGATTCCTAAAGTCCTTTTAAATGTAATAATACTTTAAGAGATAATTTTTTTAATATTTTTTTTCCATAAAACATGATTATATTTTACCATTTTTGGGGGGGGGACGGGAGCTTTAGCCCCAAAGCCCGTAGATCCGCCCGTGCCCCTGATATTTGGTGTGTGAATTGCTAAAGTCGTCTTATAATTTTTGAAAGTTCTGAAAAACGTCAATCGGACTAATTCAATTTAATATTATACACGTACTAGACATAGCCTAAATTGAACATGTTACAATTTGAGGTTAAATATTTTTATGAGGAGAAGCAAATTTGAAATTTGTTTTTGCACTTCAAAAGACTCTAAAATACGATTTTTGACAGAAATTGAAAAATATAATTTTTTTTCTCTAAATTATTGTCCTCAATTTTTTTTCGAAAATTGTAAACATTGTGATAACGTAAAGACGACGCCAACGATATACAATAAAATTATCATGAATTTAGGAATTAAATAGGTTCAAAGCGACCTACGTAAGCAAATTAGAATTAAACATAAAAATTAAAAGTTTTTTTACAAAATATACAGGTATATTTGCATACAGGCAACAAAGAAATCGATTAGTAATCATAATAACCTTGAAATCCATGAAAAGCAAGGAAAACAAAATATAATATAAATTTTGTTTAAAATAATACTTATATTAAATTATACTTTATACTATACTTATTATATTAAACATATATTATATTATATTTATATTTTATATGGTGTCTTAAAAAATTGATGACGAAATGGCACAGAAAAAAATTATCAAACTATTACATTACGGAGAGACAAATTTGCGGTAGACTGTTCGGCATTTGCTGATCTGGCATTTCTAATTCGTCATATTCATAGATAGGTAAGAGTCATATTAAGATATGTAAAAATCAAGAGGATCTCATAATGTAAATAGCATCGAGAAATAATTCAGGAAAATGGAATAGAAAGAAAATCTAAAAAGTCTAGAGGACAAAAAAAGAAAACAGCATATCGTCTTACCCATAATATCTATTACAAAAAATGCATTTCGAAATAAACATAACTTTAAAAGTACAATCAGTGATCAAGTCAGAATGATTATGTGGATAAGAAATTCTAGTTTTGAACTGGAAAAAAATAGATAGAAAACATGATAAAAATCATAAGGAAAATTCTACAAACAAAATTCCCACATGTGTATTACAGACTCATGTTCACAGTGATATGAGGAAATGCAGTTTAAATTTATCTCATACAGCATATGGTAACAATTAACACACCCAATAACAAACTTTTTTGTTTTATTGAAATTTACAACTGTATTACATGGAAAATACAATAAGTAAATGTGACATTGGTAACATGACATGTACAACATGAAGAGAAACTACCCATTGGTAGAACTTAAATTAACGTTCTATATTAGAAGGTCACGAGGCCACCTTCTTTTCAGACGCCTCGGAGGGTTATCAGGGATCGAGGAGGAAGTTTGAAACGAGAGGATTCGGATGGTTCTGCAGTTTGTTATGGAAGGATAGGTATCTGGATTGGGCCAAATCGGAAACATATGGAACATTAAGATCTTTATGGATGATTTTATTTGTGACAAATTAAGGAGCGTTGAGGATTTTACAAAGGATTTTGGATTGTAAGGATTGGATACGAGAGGAATGCGATGGTTTAGTGGAGCCCCAAAGCTCAATTCCGTAAATCCAAATAGATCTAATTATTGTCATATATATGAGTCGTTTGTGAGGTATGCATCTCCCTCCTGGTATAGGAACCTCACACAGCGACAGCGAAAAAGGTTGGCGTCGATCCAGAGGATGACCCTGTTGCGTGTCACCAGAGCATTTAGGACAACGTCACATGAAGCAGTGCAGGTCCTAGCGGGGGCGGTACCTCTCGACCTCCTCCTGCGAGAAGATGTGACCAAGCATAAATACAAGAAAGAAGGCTTGGCTGGAGTTCCAGAAAATCTGCGGGTGAGGATTGTGGAAAGTCCCAACAAATGGAAGAAGATAATCCGGGAGGATACGATTGAAGAATGGAGCCGTCGGTGGGTTGCTACCCCGAAAGGGAGTACTCTCAGAAAATACTTCCCCACCGTACAGTCGCGGTTAGATGCACAATGGATCCTCCCGGACTATTGGATTTCACAGTTTCTCACGGGGCATGGGGGTTTTCGAGCTAAGCTACATGGCTTTGGCCAGGACATAGATCCCCAATGCCCCACTTGTGGAGTTCTGGAGACTGTCGAGCACGTGGTCACGGCCTGCACTGCATTTGAAGGAATAAGGGCAACGATGATGAGAACCGCAGGAATTTACGTCCTAACAGAGGATGAACTTCCTCAGTTGGTAAGTAAGGAGAACTTCCCTCGGTTCAAGAAATTTATTTATGACTGGAAGGAGGCAGTGGGTCCAGCCCACTTCAACATCGGAGCACGGAGAAGAGGACCACCACCAAGAAGACCGCCGGAAGACGGACACCCTTGATAAGACGTCACCGAAGATATATTTTAAACTGTTTCACTTGCAGTAGTATGCTGTTATGCAGTCATGCATAACAGCCCACTATTGCAAACGCCCGTATGGCCCATCAGGCAAGGTAGGGTGGAATGTAAATAATAAATAAATATATGAGTCGTTTGTAATTGATTGAAAGCTTAGAGCGTTTGTCTAGTAAGTGCTGTAGTAGTCGAAAACGTCGGGCGGTTTCTAGTCGTTTCAGTCTGGTATGGGGGTAATAACAAACTTAAGAGGTCCAAAAGAAGCTGGATGAGGGATCTTCTTGCTTAAAAATACTCTCTAAAACAAGACAGAAAGGGATGCCGCTGGACACTCCTTTCCCCCACGTCAATGCTAATACTTATATTCTTCCAGACATCAAATTCACTGATTTTCAATATTTTTAACAGTCGTGGTTTAAGAAATAAAGATATAAACAAAACAAATTCAAATTTCCAGAGAATTGTCAAAAAATGGACGGTTAAGTCCTACCAACCAATGGTTTAATTTTATGAGAATAAGAGTAAACTGGATACTGGCAATATACACAGGAATAGTCAAATAAAAATTATTTTCAAATTACCAGGGATTACACGAGAGGATATAAAAAGAGAAAAACTTTAGATCGAAAGTTCACACTTGGCAAACTGATCCAGAATAATTTTCGGAAAAATATGAATTGAAGCGAGAAAAGTTGAACAAAATAATGAAGAAATATGGGCGCAAAAGGAATGTCAAGAAGCGTATCTGAGTACTTTTCGTGGCAATAATTAGACTATATGATAATAATAATAAAATATATTATTATTACTTATGATTTTTTTACAATTATTAAACTCCGTAATAATAAAAAAATATATTTTTTTTTATAAATTATAAATAAATCAAGCCTAAGTCACAAATTTTCAGAAGAACTGTGAATTAGGAAAGTCACGTGAGTAGAAACGTGACTTCTATTCGGGTCGAATTGACGCAATCGAAATTGCTCACTGGCTCTCTAACTAGTTAAAAGTGACAATACCGTCTCCGTACGATGTTTGTGTAAAAATATTTGAGCCAACTACTATAGAAGATATGAGGAAATTATATTTTTCTTCACTTCTACCATATCAAATTATAGACAATTGGGGACGTAATTTGGAATATTGTCCTTTGTTTGTTTTCTTTATTCATGCGAGTAATCTCTTGATTGAATTTTAAAATATAGTTTATTATTAATATTTACAAAATAAAATGTATTTATTATTTTTATTAATATTGTGTATGTGTTTTGACGGAAGTTTTAGATTTCATATAATTGGCGTTATCTTAACTGTCTGACTTTTTATCATATGTATTTTTTAAGTGAGCCTTGCAGTCATATTGTTGTAATGTTTGTAATACAGTATATAAATGAAAATATATATATATATTTGTAATACCATGAGAGTAATAATGTTTGTTATACAAAGATAGACTCTATTCGTAAGAGGTTCTTCACTAAAAAAAAATTTTTATTTTTTTTTTTATTTTATTATTTATTTATATGAAATTTACAACTGTATACAAAAAATACATCTGGTAAATTCGCACATTGGTATAAAGACATGGAACACATGTTGAGAAACTACCCATTGGTAGCACTCTAATAATATGTCTATATTAGAAGATCACGTGGCCATCTTCTTTTCAGACGCCTCGGAGGGTTATCAGGAATCGAATAGGAAGCAAGGTTAGAGACAAGAGGGTTGGGATGGTTATGAAGTTTATTATGGAAGGACAGATATCTGGATTGGGCCAAATCTGATACGTAAGGAACATTAAGGTCATTATGGATGATTATATTTGTAACAAAGTAAGAAGCATTGAGGATTTTACGAAGGATTTTGGATTGTAAGGATTGTATGCGAGAGGCATTTGAAGGTTTGGTGGAGCCCCATAGCTCAACTCCGTAAGTCCAAATAGGCCTTATTATAGTCATGTAAATCAGTCTTTTATAATTGATTGGAAGGTTAGAGCGTTTGTCTAGTAAGTGTTGAAGTAGTCGGAAACGTCGAGCTGTTTCTTGTCGTTTCAGTCTGGTATGAGGATTCCAAGTTAGACGTTTGTCCAGATGGAGTCCTAGGTAACGGATTTGTTCAACAGGAATAAGTGAGGTGTTGTTAAAGGATACTGAAGGACAGGAAGTCATTGGTTTACGGCGGAGGGTGAAGGTAATTTGATGGGATTTATTGGAATTTATTTTAATTCTCCAGTTCTGACACCATTCTTCAAGGTTTGTGATGTGGGATTGAAGGGTTTGGGATGCAATAGATGGGTCGTTATTAACTGATAGGATACATGTGTCATATGTGGTGATGACAGAAAAAAAAATTAAGATTAAATAAACTAACAATATATATATATATATATATATATATATATATATATATATATATATATCATTCATTAACGAACTATAAGCGTGTTGATTTCAAAAACTTAAAATTATAGCGCTCCAATTAAATGGTTGCTGAAAATACGCCAAATGATGCAAAAACCATTTCACTTTTACTTTCTCTAATTAAATGAACAGGTCTCGATGCTACATCTTTAAATTAATTTATCTCTCGGAAATGAAATTAATCTTCAACCAGTTCCTGGAAGAGTTACTGAATTTTCTGACAACTGAGATAATGACAACTAGGCTTTTATAATGGTAAACAGAATGAAACTCCCGCTATCACATTATTTATGCAACATTGAAAGAACTAGGAACAACCCAATGTAACTTCATTTAAGTTCTTTAGGTGTTAGCGAAGAGTAGGTTAGTCATGAAAAGACAATTGAGTGGAAGAGAGCCTTCATGCAGTTTATAGTCAGGTGAGAACGAAATTACCGTTGTATGGAGGAAAAAACACCAAATTTGGTATGATGGTACCTTATAATATGTTAATAAATACTTATAAACTTACGAACCCCCTAAAATACTAAAAATTGTCTTTGCGGCACAAAAATCCAATGTAATTTTAACACCATCTATTTTTTTTTACTTCTAATTTTAAATCATACTTTTAAACTTACTAAGTATACTACAAACCTAACTTTGGTAGTATAAATATTAAATAAAATATTTATACATGCTCTCCCCTATACAAGCGCAAGTGTAATTTATTACAGCTGTCGAATACTGAATCCGATTGGCTGAATAACAATAAATAATTTCAGTCTTTTTCTGTCAATAATGAACCTTTGTAATCGATGGGGAAACACACTCTTGAAATATATCAGCAACGGATCCGGTCTTAGAAGCTTATAGATTGATAAGTGCTGCTAAACGAAAAAAAAGTCATAATTGTTTTATAAACGTTAGAACGTTTGTAAACTAACAGTCTCTAGTCCTTGAACCGAAATTGCCCAACCCCAAGGCCGCTGGCAAAGAACTTGAAGATCAACTTGAAGAGCTTGAGAACCGAGCAGAGACTTTAATGCCTCAATTGTTCTCAATGGTGATAAAACTTGGGCGGAAATCATGGCTGTGGGAACTCTACTGTGAGATATTATCATTTCCAGTCGTGATTAGGTCTGTCGTAATCGACTGTATCTTTGAAAGGACATCCGATAAATTAACTTCGTTGTCAAGTACAATGTATAAAAAGACGATAGTGTAATTGTGCTTCAGTATCGAGTATTTAATGTTTAAGTGGTTTACATAACTTCTATGAATCGTTTTGTATGCTTACGATTGCAAATCTTAGATCATGATTCAATTACAGGATTGACGTCTTTGACTTGTGTCAGTTTTTCGGTCACTGAGATTCAGCAGTTGGCTTAATTTCGTCATAATTGATCTTTTGTTAATTTCGGATAGTCAAAGAATAATAAAACATAAAAAAAAATTAAAAATAATTGGCCTTGGCACTTAAAAATATCAGTAAAGTCAATTTGTTCGAGTCGTTCGAGTAAACTAAAGTTTACTATCATGCATCATTTGTAATTAAACGGCCAACAATTACGAAAAAACGCTTTGAAATAAAACATATAGAGAATAAATTTATCTTTCTTAATCACTGAATAATTTTTAACATCTTCAGAAAATCTTTTCGTATTTCTATTACATATTTCTTCCAATAAATAATGTTGGCATCAGTTCCTTCTTATATTTTCAAAGATTTTGGTTCTTCCTTATTTACGCCTTCAAAATAACAAATAAAATAGAAGGATCGTTGGGATGTTCAGTCAAATTGAAATGGTAAAAAATAAATAATTTTATTTATTTTCACATTCGCCGACGTTTCGGTCCGAAGTTCAGGCCTTTATCAGGACTACTGTACAAGAAATAAAGTCAGACCTTGTCAGATTTTTAATCTATTTTTCATGTTTGATCTTATATAATTGTCTTTATATCTTCAATATATGATTCAGTGAAGTAAATTTTTATTCATTTTAAAATTTTTAATGTGGAGTGAGAGAGGAGGAAAAGGTTTAGTGGAAGGGGAGGAGATAATTTTTCCCCAACCAGAAGATTGAAATTGAAATTAAAAAAAAATCAAAAACAAACATTTACATCAAATATATACAAAAATTGTAAATGTAATGTAAGCCCTGATGAAGACCTGAACGTTCGGCGAATGTATTTATATTTATTTTTTACCATTTCAATTTTACTGAATACCTCAACCACCCTTCTCTTCAAGTATTCACTACAGTCAACCATAAACCCACAATTAATAAATAAAATAAATGTTTATTTCACTAACTCTTATAAGGCAGGTTATTGAAGACATAAAGTTGAGAATTTTTTTTTTAAATTTTTTATTTATGATATTTAGAACTGTATAAATATAAATACATCAAGCCAAATGTTTACGCAGAGACATGATCACGTGAAAACGCTTGCTGAGAAACTACTTACTGGCAGCACTCTAATAATATGTCTACAAAAGGAGATCACGGGGCCATCTTCTTTTCAGACGCCTCGGAGGATTATCAGGAAGCAACTTTAGAAACCAGAGGATTCCGATGGTTATGAAGTTTATTATGGAAGGGTAGGTATATGGATTGGGCCAAATCGGAAACATATGGAGGATTTTACGAAGGATTTTGTATTGTAAGGATTGGATACGAGAAGAATTCGATGGTTTAGTGGAGCCCCAAAGCTCAATTCCGTAAGTCCAAATAGCTCTTATTATAGTCATGTATATTAGGCTTTTGTAATAAATTGGTAGTTTAGATCGTTTGTCTAGTAAGTGCTGGAGCAAGAGAGGTTGCACATTGTTGAAAATATAGAGATTGATTTATTTGGGAACTTACTCAACCTTTCTTTTTGTCTATACACAATCATTACACTTATATCATCTAAAATCTTAGTTTCGCACTATGCATTGTCCGATGTTCTTTAATCTTGATTTTGAAGCATTTAAAAATGCTTGTTTAAAATTTTTATCTAGATAATTTTTTTTCCTGAGGTCTACTTTATATAGAACTCCTGATTAGAACAAAATAATGATTTCTTAGAGGAACAAAGAGTATAATAGAGATGTAGTTGCTGTTAAATATCGTTGACAGTTACAAAAACACAGTTTTTCTTTTATTAATTTTTATTTCAACTTATTAATACTTATAATTAAGTCTATGTTAGCTAATTTATATAGTACATGGCATGAGGTATGTAAATTACCAAAACATGTTTTATATTTATGTGTCTATTAAAGAAAATTATGTTTTACTCATAAACATACACATTTTGACATATGAACAGGAACATTTATTCTTTGTACATAATTTTTTATTTTTTTATTTATTTTAAATGATATTTACAACTGTATACAAAAAAATACATCTAGTAAATTTGCACATTGGTATAAAGACATGGAACACATGTTGAGAAACTACCCATTGGTAGCACTCTAATAATATGTCCATATTAGAAGATCACGTGGCCATCTTCTTTTCAGACGCCTCGGAGGGTTATCAGGAATCGAATAGGAAGCAATGTTAGAGACAAGAGGGTTGGGATGGTTATGAACTTTATTATGGAAGGACAGATATCTGGATTGGGCCAAATCTGATACATAAGGAACATTAAGGTCATTATGGATAATTTTATTTGTAACAAAGTAAGGAGCATTGAGGATTTTACGAAGGATTTTGGATTGTAAGGATTGTATGCGAGAGGAATTTGAAGGTTTGGTGGAGCCCCATAGCTCAACTCCGTAAGTCCAAATAGGCCTTATTATAGTCATGTAAATCAGTCTTTTATAATTGATTGGAAGGTTAGGGCGTTTGTCTAGTAAGTGTTGAAGTAGTCGGAAACGTCGAGCTGTTTCTTGTCGTTTCAGTCTAGTATGGGGATAAGATAAGAATTAACTTAAATTTTAAAGTTTCAAAAATTACATTCACAATTTTTGTATATATTTGATGTAAATGTTTTTGTTTTTTTTTTGTTTTTTTTTCAATTTCAGTTTTCTGGTTGGGAAAAGTTATCTCTCTCTCTTCCACCAAATCTCTCTCACTTCACATTCAAAATGTTAAAATGAATACAAATTTACTTCACTTGATCATATATGAAAATATAAATATCATTATATAAGATCAAACATGAAAAATAGAATAAATCTGAAAACTTATAAAAATAACCGAATCTGTTTTGGTATTCAGTAGTACCATGTTTAATCTAGTTTAAAATGTATTGAATGTTTTTGGTCGATAACTTGCCCCTTCATGATCAAAATGTGGACCAAACTAAAAAAGTGCGATAATACAGCAGTTTTTGTAATTTTCAAAAGTGACCTGTGAGGGCGTCAAGGTCGAAAACTTGGATTTTGTATCTCAGTTTCATCCCATACAAGAAAAAAAACCTTCTACCTCCATTCAATGCAACTTATTTTTATAAGATATTTTTCCTTCTTTGTTCTACTTAAAGTTCCATACTTATTTTTGAAAATCTTTCTGCAGATATTCTTTAACGTGTCCAAACCAACTTAATCTTTCTTCAATATCTGCTAAAATGTTCATTTACATCTCCATCAGGTCTAGAATCCTTTTATTTTTTATTATTTCTCTTCTGGATTTTCAAGCTGCCCTTTTCCAAAATGACTAATGACCAAGTCTTCTCTGCTGCTAACAATATTTTCCTGTGTCTTGCGTTGATGACCCATGTTTTCGAGGCATATGTCGACTCGAATATAGCCTTTATTACTAATATATACTATAACTCTATATTAGTCTTTTTATACTAGGCTGTATATTCGAGCTCTAAAGGAAGCCTTTGTTACTGCTATGTAGTAGACAGCATGTTTTTGGATGGATTCAGAATATGTCTACTCCATTAATTTTTTACTTTCCTACCTATGCTAGGTAAGGAAAGTATTGCAATCGGAGCAAATTTCCGATATGTGGTTTTCGACGGATCTATACGTTTCAGAGCAACTACAAACCTATATAAAAATCGTTCATTTTGGACAACTAATAACGAAGTTACAGCTATTTAATTTCCGATGTAAGATTACGGGTTCATATCCTGGTGTCTTCAAAGTTTTTGATCAGCAATATTAGAGAATATTGAAATTTTTACGGTGATCCACCTTAAGCCGGTTTACATTGCTTTAATTTATCAAATAAATCGTGCTCAAATCTTTGCTTTGTTCAATTTTCAGGAAAATAAATCTAGTTCAATTTTTTTTTTTTTTTTTTTTTTGTTTCTTCATGAACATATGTAAAGATATAAAAACTATTCTGAAATAGGTAGGAGAGTCGTGTGAGTGGACACACCAGATGTTTTTCTTTTTGTTTTTTTTTCTGCATATATATGATCTTTTTCTGCCCCGATGATAACAGAATTGCCGAAACGTTGGCAAGTTAACTATTCACTTGTATGTTGGAGACTAATGGCTTTGTTGTGTGGATTTTTCCAATTATAACATAATCACTTTATGTCTCTTTTCTAGCTTCATGCTTATTTTAGTAATAATATGAAGTAAAATTGTTGGTTAATAGCGTATTATTTTCTAAACTTATTATTAGTTAAACTTTTTTTTTTGGCTCTATTAGATATTTTTCCCTCATTCCTGTAAGTTTTTTATCCTGTAAAATTGCCTGAGAGTTTCTTTTACAATTTGGATAAAGGATATAAATGTTTTTGTTTTTTTAAATTTTAAGTTATATTTTTGTTAATTATATATATTTTTTATTTATTATCGAAGATCCCTGTTCAATTAAATAATAATAATTGAAGACATGAGCGGGTGAAGGCGCTATGAGCTCATCTTCACCTTGTAACATTAACCGTCTAAGATCGTTGGCCAATCCCATCATTTCTCAAAGAATTGGACAAATCATGTCATTAAAAATTATCATTGAAAAATTATAATCATCTTAAAACTTGTAATTTTGTAATATAACTTCATCCTTTTTTTTTTTTTTGTTGATATATATATTAGTTTTGAAATACATTGTTACATTAGTTTTGAAATACATAATTGAAAAATTTGGTACACGCATCACACTATTTTCACTTACCGCTCTGGTTTGAATAGAAATTATTCCATAGCAATGTTAGGATATTACTACAATTTTAACGTGAGTTTTTAACGGAGCTGAAGCTTAAACCTGAAGGGTAATATTCATTCATTAACACTTTAGTGGTTCTAATGTTGAACGAGCACTAACATACACTTAATGGTAAGTGTTGCCCAAAATCGAGCCAGACTGTTGCAAGACCAAGACCAAGACTGGTAAAATAAAATCATTTTTTTAAATAAAAATTAATGCAAAATAGTTACTAATAAATTACAATTTTAGTCACTATATGTAAAGAATTGGTATAACCGATATATTTTTTTCATTAACTCTTCAAATTTTTCATTCGGGCTTATAGTGTTGCCCCGAAATCGGTCTTGGTCTAGCACTTTGCAAGATCAAGACCAAGTCCACCTAACTATTGCAAGAACAAGAAAAGGACTGGTAAAAAAAATCAATTTTTTAAATAAAAATTAAGGCAAAAAAGCTACAAATACTTGACGATCTTAGTTACTATGTGTTAATAATAGGTATAACCAATATACTTCTGCATTTAACGCTTCTAATTTTTCATTCGGGCTTAGTTAGGCTTCTTCTATCTAAAAAATTACCATAATATCTCTATAGTGATAAGCTATTAAGTAACTGCTACACTGTTGCGAGACTCTTGCGCAAGACCAAGACTATGACCAATACTGAGTTTGCAAGACCAAGACGTCTCGGTCTCGCATTTGGGCAACACTACGGGCTTAGTTAGGTTTTCCATATTTGAAATGTCTCTATAGTAATATGCTAATAAGTAACTGCAAGACTGTTGCGAGACTCTTGCGTAAGACCAAGACCAAAACTGAGTGCCCAAGACCAAGATTCGTCTGGTTCTCGCTAATGAGAGGCCACTAAACTGCTAAAATAACACAGACACTATTTAATAAAAACCTCGTAGTTTCATCAGTTTCTGTAAACCAAATCATTTAAGTCTCTGAGCTATATATGCCTAGAGAGGTTTGAAAGTACATCTGTATATTTAACCAATAAATTATTATGGATTATACTACTATTAGTAGTTAAATTCTTATTTTTCACTGTAAAATTTACTAAAATGGAGTTACGAGATTTTCAAATTACCTTACGATTCAAGTAGAAAGTAAATGGCTTTTCATGAGTTTTTATTGCCTAATTAAATCGACAAAGTTTACCGATCTGGAGATTAAAAACGCTTTAACTCCGATAATTTCCATAAATAAAATAGTTCTAGGTTACGATGAGGTGAAGCTATTCACAAAGTATTTGGCGAATGTTAAGAATTTTATAAAAAGGATTCTGTACCACGAACTAAAGTATGTTCATTTTGCATAGACATCATTTACATTGTTGTTTGATAACAAAAGATGTTATTTAATCTTTATTTTATCACGTTTCAGAAGATTAACTTTTAGCTTTGCCAACTATGAGCACGCCTGCTCTTGGAGTATTTGTTTTTATCTCATGTACCTACTGATACTCCAAAATGAAGGTTTAGTAGTCTATGCTTTCATATCTTGAAGTTTAATCGATATGTCTATCGATTACCTTGAGGTTTTAGGCCTGATCGACACAACAATCGATTAACTTTTAGATCTCTAGAAGATAATTTCAAGATAGTAGCTTGAGATTTGCTAGCACAGCATCCGTTCCCACGATTTGATCCCATTTTGTTAATTCCTTTTACATCAAGGTTATAACAAGTCAGTAACCCTAGTCCGATTTGAACAGGCTTAGACCTAATTAGGTGAAAATTATCCGATTGATGAATAAAGACTAAATTTTAATTCATAAAAAAATATACTGACTGTTTTCGTTAGCCGTGGTTAAGATAATACAAATAATTGAAAGAAAAAATCTACGCTGTGCTTAAGACTACACGATAGAAATGAAAACATCAATAAAGCAGGCTTATAATATGAAATATAAATATTCAAAAAGTAATAACATCTATATAAATAAAATAAAGATTTTGTCTGTACATTGAATAAAATCAACCCGTTTTATGATATCTTTCCGTTTCATACATTGCAGACAACAAATCCACTTTTAAAAAAATTGTTGTCTGCCTGTATGTAAGCTCGGCAATGGCTAATAGTAAACTTTTGATATATTTAGGTTTGCTCAACTTATAATATAGGGTTTAAATGAAAACGAAATATTGAGGAGAACTAAAGTTATGAATTCTTGAGTAATTTGTCTAGAGATCCCGGTTAGGCAGTTACTTACTTCGATTCCCATCCCAACCTACTCTATCGCGAGCGACATTTAAAAGTTGTACTACTCAACTGGCGGAAAAAATTATCACAACTCAACGGGAAAAATCCGGAACACCGAACATCTGTAACGCGTTGTCACATAAAACGGGTAAAACACACTCATTTTTCAACTTTGTCCGATCTTCCCGTTCAAGGTGTCATCCGATTCAACTTCCTGAGCCTCACAAATGCTGTTGTTTACATTTTAAGGATTAACCAAACGGATTAGCAGGAAATCAGAAAAAAAACTCCCATAAATTTCAGATCAAGTTCTAATATTACACGGATGTAGGTGACTCAATGTCCAATGTTATTTTGGTTATTTTGCCAGCGATAAACTCAGCAGACTTTAAAGAAGTGGAGAGACTGCAACTCTTTTTGATTAATTAATCGACTCCACAATCTCCTCGCTTCATCATAAATGAAAATTAAACACTTAAAAAATTTTAATGGATCGGTGGTGGTCGGTTTAGTTGTGTGGCACCTAAACAAATAGCCGAATAACAAAGTTTTTATTATGACTATTGCGAAACCTTGACTTTCATAAGACCCGCCATAAAAATTTTTAAAACAACCTCTCTCCCTTCTCCCCACCCAATTTTATGAAATTGAATTTGGACTCCCCCTAATGATACAAAATCCATGTCAAAAAAAGATTCTCAAAATTTAACTTTTTACCCGTCAACGACGGGGACATCAGCTAGTTTACTATATATACAACTAGCTGATGTACCCTTCGTTGGCGAGTGTATAGTTAAAATTAGAGAAACTTTTTTTGAGGTGGATTTTGTATTATGGGAGGGGGATCCAAATTTAATTTCATAAAATTGGATGGAGGGGGTTGTTATGAATTTTTTTTTGGCGGAGCTTGTGAAAGTCAAGGTTTCGCAATATTCATAATAAAAACTTTGTTATTCGGCTATTTGTTTAGGCGCCACACAACTAAACCGACCACCACCGATCCATTAAAATCTTTTTAAGTGTTTAATTTTTATTAGATTTAATTTATATTAAGAGTGGAGATTGTGGGGTCGATTGAAATAATAAAAAAGATTTGTAGTCTCTCAACTTTTTTAGACTCTGCTGAGTTTATCGCTGGCAAAATAACATCGGACATTGTCACCTATATCCGTGTAAAATTAGAGATTGGTCTGAATATTTTGTTGGGTGGAGAGAAATTTTTGGGAGTTTTTTTTTTCCGATTTTCGGCTAATCCGTTTGGTTAACCCTAAAAATGTATACAACAACATTTGTTAGGCTCGGTAAGTTGAATCGAATGACACTTTGAACGGGAAGATCGGGCAAAGTTGAGAAATGATTGTGTTTTACCCGTGTTTTAAGCAACAACGCGTTATAGATGTTCGGTTATTCGAATTTTCCCGTTTAATTGTGATATTTTTTTCCATCAGTTGAATAGTACAACTTTTAAATGCGGCTCGCAGTAGAGTAGGTTGGGATGAGAATCGAAGTAAGTAACTGCCTAACCGGGATCTCTAGACAAATCACTCAAGAATTCATAACTTTGGTTTTACTCAATATTCTGTTTTCATTTAAGGTGTGTGTTTTAAGTCAAGCAAACTTAAATATAATTTCAAAAATCTACCGTTAGCCATTGCTGAGCTTACCACTGACAAAATTTCGTTGGACAATGAGGACATGCAGACAGACCAAAAAAAAATTAAAAGTGGATTGTCCCCTAAACCATCGAATTATTTTCATAACTATCTTAAAATGCATGCGAACATTTCAGTACAAGAGACCCCAGCCTATAAAGAAACATTTGAAAATGTCAACCACTGATCTTTGGGGATAAGAAAAATAAAAAATAATGTAATTCGTTCTGATTTGGTTTGTGACAATATTTCTCTGCCTTTTTGCCTCTCTATTACGGCGTCACGTCAATTTACAATTTTGAATAATAGCTCATTGCAAAGAGGATGAAATGCTGAACATTCCCCTCGCTTACACTATGGAGGTCCGATTATTAGTTTCTGATATATTTTAGTTCATATGAAAAACACATTAATTAGTCGACTCCAGCTTAGCGTTACACTTCGGAAATCTGACGGCTCAATCTAATTCACCCTCCAAAAAAAAGTGCAAAATGCGCTTAAAGAAGTTTACACTTCTTCAAAATCGTGTATTGAACGCACCAGATTTTTATAAAACCTAGCTTTGGGAAAAATATTGCTAACGTCTGCAACAAGATTTGCAGAAATTAACAATTACTCGTTAAATAGTAACTATCAGTAGTTCCGGGATCCCATGACCTTCAAGATTGACAATGTCCCTCTCTCAAAATAAAAACTAAGCTGTTTTACATGTCTTTTTTAATTGGAAATAATAAAATTTAAATATATTCTCAATATTACAATATTTGAAATAAAAATGGAAATGAAATTTCATTCATTAATATTTGCAATTAAGATTTGTTAAAATCAACATGGTCGAATGCAAACGGAACTTATTCCATCCAAAACAGGTAATCTCATCGAAGTCCTTAAATTTATATACAGCAAGCTTCCCGAAAAGAAGCGGGGAAAAAATTATTATGAATGCAAAACTTTATTCGTGAATAATTCAAAAGTTGTTAGTGCAGTTATTGTTGAGTGCTGTTATTTCATTTAATTTATTGTGAATATGGTGCGAATGAACGCTTTTATCACTATTAATGATGGTGTTAGTTGTGACAGCTGTAATGTTACTCAATAAAGAAATGTGAACAAATTATTTCTTTTTTTTTTAGTTCCTTTATGAACTTATTTTTATAACTTTATTATTTGTTGTTTTACTTTTTTTTTATTTATATGTTGAATGATAACACAATCCACCAAATCCTAAGGCAATAAATATTAGTGATAAAGTTTTCCATTTAGGCAATGTATGTGTACAAGAAAAATATGTAAAAGTAATTGAGAACAACAAAAAGTAAATGAATATTATGAACATAAAATATATAAAATAATACTAAGCTTCCAATGCTCTAGGTTCCAGGTTCGAATCCCGGCTCATGACAGAAAAATTATTTATTCTTTTTCATTGGCCGCGAGGCCACCCTGGGAGAAGGAGACCCTCCTGGGGCACACCCAGCTCTATAAAGAAGGTTCTCTTAATTAAATAATTGATTAAGGGAGAAAACCTGGCGGTTGAGCGTGATCCTGGCCCAATCCCCTCCCTGCACAACCGCTGGCCTTGAAACAATATTTTCCCTAAATAGTACTGAATCAAGACTCTCCATGGGTTGTAGTGGAACGGTTTTTTTTATTTATTTTTTTTTAATAAGCAGTAATAAAGAAAGTATAATGATAAAAGTATGTCTTCACAAATAAAAGGATATATATAAATGGTTAAAAAATCAGAATGTATGCAGAAAAAAATGAAAGTAAATTAAAGTGAATACAAAAATAAATAAATATAATATAACACCTATATATATATTATTTATATTTGTCCAAGAGACTCCGAGCAAGCTTTGTCTTCTACGTGTGAAAGGTCAAGCAAGACTCCAGGAGATCCCAGCGCTTCTCTTTTATCCGCCTCACTGGATTGGAAGAGTGAGAGACGGCACTATAGCCACAAACATCCAGGGCATTGAGTATAAACGCTGTTCATCTGGAGCACTTTGTTAATATATTTACAAAAGGTCTCGAGGTCACAGCCGTTTTTACATTTGGGGAGGATTATAGAGATGGTCGGAACTGGATAGTAATTGAGATAGAGGATATCGATGATACATAAGATTCTGGTGAAAGTTGGTAAATCTGGATAGGATTATGTCACGAACATATGGAGTGTCAAGGTCATAGTTTAAGGTCTTGTTTATAACATAACATGGAGTATTGACTATTGTACCGAGGACTTTAGACTGGAATGATTGGATGCGTTTGATGTTCGAAAATTTAGTTGTCCTCCACAGTGTAAGTCCGTAGATCCAGATAGGTTTCAGTACGGTTTGCTTAATAATTTGTTTTCACTTGAGATATGAGATGTTTAATAATCAGTATAACTGGTCAAATTGACAGTTAAGATCTTGTCTTTTAAATCTGGTGTGGTACTGACCCGACTAAGGATCGGACACACTAGGCTTACTCACGAGTACTTAATGAGGAAAGACTCTCCCATTCAATGTCTTTCCTGCGGGGTACCTCTTACAGTGAACCATATCCTAACCGAATGTTATGCATTCCAGTCTTTTAAGGATCAACATCTTGAAACAAACATCAACAGAAATATCCTTGAAGAAGCACTCCAAAAGGACCCCAAAGCTATTAAAAACTTAATATTATTCCTTAAGGAAATCAAAATATTTAACAAAATTTAATCACACCTTGTAATTGTAAATGTTGAGTTTTTTAAGTTTGTAGGTTCCTCTTTAAATTGTAAATATACCTGTTATTTTTTTTTTCTTTTAATCATAATTTTTAACTATAATGGTCTTTCAATTTTTCTTCTTGTAATTTTTAATATTTAAATTGTTCTTCCTAACTTTTCTTCTTTTAATATTAAGTTTATTTTTTAAACTGTATTTTTAGATTATATTCCTGAAATAATTAACCTCTTATTTAAATGTCCTTGTTAACTGTTAACTTATCTTTTTCTAATCTTTAATGTTTAATTTTAATGGTCCTTGTACTTTTTAATATTTACACTGTATTCTTTAACTTCGCCTCAATTAGTATTAATTTTTATTGTTTAAAAATGCATATTTTAGCTTTTATTCTTAATATCATTAATCTTTATTTTTATTGTCTCTGTTATCTTATCTTCTATTAAATCTTTAACTTTCAATTTTTATCATTTTAGTTCAATTGTATTATAATAATCATCTGTAACTATTCTGAACTTTTCAAACTTTAAATTGTATTTCTTAGCTATAGTTTAGTTATGTGTGTAGTAATTCATCAAATTGTAATATAGGGCGAAAATGACTCAGGTGGTTGAAGAGCCCAAAACATGTATAAATAAATCTGGTATGTGAGTGTCAGTCTGTTTTCATTTCACGAGATTGCAAATTTATATAATACCGAAAATATGTAAATATAAATAAATAACTTCGTTACCTCATTCATTCGAAAACTATTATGGATAGTTCGTATTTTTTCTATATAATCTTTTAAAAAACAAATTGTTGCTTAGAGTCTGTAGCCACTCAAAAGCAATTTTACGCCTTTAGTATTTTCTGTGCGCATAACAGTTAATTATTTACGGTAATGTTTCTTTAAGGCCATGTTAAAAAGACTGTCATGTTAGCAAACAGTGATTATTTTTTTAAAGAGATTGAAGTAAAAAGAAATAAATATAGATAAAAAAAATTCAGTTGCTTTTCAGTGCCTTCTAATTTTTTTTATCGTTATTTGTAACTAGACAAACCAGTTTGCCTTGAATTTTTTTTTACTTCTTATATGTGTTCGTTAAATATCATAATCAAGAATTTTGGATTGTAATGATTGGTTACGACTGGAATTCAATGGTTTGGTGGAAAAACAGATACTAAATCATTATTAAACTATTTTTAATGTAATAACATATTACATGTAATAACATAATAACATATTACATGCAAAATATATTTTATTTACTTTAGAAAAAAATTAACAATATTAATAACCGTTGGTCTAACCAAAACGGTTTTATTCTATATTAACTCAGAAAGCCCGACATCCTATAATAAAATCCGTTTTTCAAATATCTTTCTTAAATTGAAAGTTTCCCATGTTTTGGCCATATATTGCCTTTTTGACCATTGTGCGACATATGGACTTCCCATATGAACTTTCCTCAAGTAAACCTATGACTTCCTGTCCTAAAGTATTCTTTAATAATACCCCAACTTATCCCTGTTGAACAAATCCAATACCGAGGACTACACCTGTACAAACGTATGGAATCCTCATACCAGACTGAAACGACAAGAAACCGCTCGACGTTTCCGACTACTTCAGCACTTACTAGACCAACGCTCTAACCTTTGAATTAATTACAAAAGACTCATATACTTGACTACAATAAGACCTATTTGGACTTACGGAGTTGAGCTTTGGGGCTCCACAAAACCATCAAATCCCTCTCGTATCTAATCTTTACAATCCAAAATCCATAATGCTCCTTATTTTGTAACAAATAAAATAATCCACAATGACCTGAATGTTCCATATGTCCAGGTACCTATTCTTCCATAGTAAATTTCAGAACCATCCTAACCCACTCGTTTCTAACTTGCTTCCTTCTCAATCCCTGATAACCCTCCTAGGCGCCTGAAAAGAAACTTTATTAGATTGCTACCAATGGATAGATTCTCTACAAGCCTTGTCATGTCATGTATTTATCTGTATCACATTTGAATGTATTTTAAATGTACGGCTGTAAATTTCACAAAAAAAAAAAAAAGAAGCTTCCCTCAAGAACGCAATGATTCCATACTTTCGGTAGTAAAAATAAAATGACTAAAATAATGGATAAATATTTGGAGAAAATCACATTTATATTTGAAAACCTGACATGTGCTTTGAAATGGAGGTAGTTATATTAATAGAAACAGGGCCTCTTCCATACTAATTTCACAAATCCTGATCATCAAAATAAACATACATGTTCTGTAAAAAAACTTCTAAAAGTATTCATCAATTATATTAAAAAATAGTTTGTAATTTATATTATAAAATACTTGGATGGATTTCCGATCGCTCTGTGGAGGAGTGTCCGGTCCCGTTACATCTGGATCCCATCTCTTTGTGACTACATTCACCCAACAACATAATGTCAAGACTGAAAGACAGTAAATGTCAGTATTTAACTTCACTATTCATCCTTCATCAACTGGGATTCCTACCTCATTGGAATACAATGTATCTGAGAATAATCTAATATAATCCTTTAGAGGAAGTAAACAATATTTTAATGGAATTCTGAATATTTAAAATAATCATATAAGGAACTGTTATTTAAATATACTGAATATTTTATTTGTTCAAATTCATTAGTGGACCCTGAAGAGGAATACACCGGGAGCACATGGAAAAAAATTTAATTTTAGGAAATTTAAATGTCTTCATAATTTTTTCTGAGCCAAAATGGGAAAAATGTGCACCGAGTCATTCGCAAATAAATTTTTGCATTCGTCAAAACTCCTTTTTTGAGAAGGTATGTTACATACATAAATTTATAGTGTTTAATGGGTAGTTTTTATCAATGACATAACATCCGTTTTAGTGATGTCGTCTATAAAGAAAAAGTTTTTTCCGTCGTCATCTTGGAACAAGATAGCGGCTGGTGATGAGACACCAAAGGTACATCTCCAACACCGGCTTAATATATTTACAAAATTTCAATTTTCCAACTATGTTAGGAGGAGATGTGGAGATGGGCGATACTTCAAAAACGGTAATGTTCTTACATGTCGAAATTTTTCCTAAGTTTAATAATATTGTACCGCCTGAGAACTAACTCAATATACCGAATTTCAGCTTATTAGGTCAAACAGGGGCAGCTGGGGAAGCCGAAATATAGCTGGAAAAAACATACATAACTGCGGCCTACAAGTAAATTAAGACAAAAAAATAAATAATAATAAACCGAAAAAATGTAGCTTGTAGCAATCCATCTGGAAGCCTCTATGTAACTATGAATGCCTCAATAGAAGGTAAAATATCACGTGGAAGGCCAAAAAGCAGATCGGTAGATAGAACCAATAAAGAGGCAACAGAGCTGCGTGCAGATATAAAAGAAATAGTCCAATACAGCCATAGATGGAGCAGGCTTTTTAAGGCGGCAAAAGATCTACATGGTCTATAATGCCAACAGAAAAAAAACAATATATATATATTTATATATATATATATATATATATATATACATATATATATATATATATATATATATATATATATATATGTATGTATATGTATATATATATTAGATAGCCTATTATTTATAAATTGTGTGGTTATGTATATATAAATATGTATATATATATATATATATATATATATTAGATAGCCTATTATTTATAAATTGTGTGGTTATGTATATATAAATATGTAATTTCTTTTCTTTTTTTTTCATCACAATAATAAGTAATTTCAGAAGATTTTACGTTCATTTAAATTTTTTTTTTTTTTGTGGTTACATACTTTTTAAATAATGTATATAATATTAAAATTTGTATAAGTTAGTTTTTGGCCAGATATTTTACTTTGTATTAATTCATCATTGTTATTCTAAAGGGACTTAGTCCCAGAATAAAGTTTAATTTTCTATTCTATTCTATATATATATATAGTGTTATATATATATATATATATATATAGTGTTATATATATATATAGTGTTATATATATATATATGTATATGTATATATATATATATATATATATATATATATATATATATATATATAAAACTCACATCTCTATAAATTAAATTAAATTCTATAGGGATTCCAAAACGGATAGGAACCGCAATACCACCTTCCACTGACGACTATCGATACAGTGCAAATAGCCTATTATTTCCGAAGAAATACACAAAACAGACACAGAGTGCGTGAAACATGGATTTTCGGTAATTTTCTCACTAGACCACATCCTTCTCATGATTATTTTTCGAGAATTAGTCATCTTCTTTTATAAAAACAGAATGGCAGTAAATTCTTGAGATGTCTCTTTTCTGTCGTTGAATTCGATATTCCATGGCATACTACCCAGAACATTGATTAATTCCTTCCTCTTCAACATCTCGCAAGAGATGGTTACTGACGTGTGGTCGCCGATTCTAATGAAGCTTTTTATGGTGATACGAGGTTGAAAAATATCAATTCATGTTCGAGCATTCTTGCCATGAGCCCACTGAGGATTCTTGCTAAGGCAAGAAAAATGTAAAATTTTAACATCTTTTTTTACGATTTTTTGTTTCATTGTTTGCATAGATCTCTATGTTGTATCCTTCGTAATTGAATTAGTGGTGAGTTTAAGAATTTGCAACATTTAAATATATACTTTCTTTATAGAAGTCTTGAAAGTTTTTAATAATTGGAAAGATAATTATAGACTAAAAACGTTAATTTATTTTTTCATATCAATTTAACATTTATAGATAGCGAGGTCGCCCAGTGGAGGAAGGAGTTAAATAGAAAATTTATTTTTCTATTATCTTCTGGAACGAATACCTCTCTCTATAAAATGCATAATCGTTTAATGAGATGAGGGAAAACTCGGGGGTTAAGCGTCATGCTGACCTCATCGCCTTCTGATGTAACATTTCGGGAACCATTTATCATTCATCATCTTTAGTAAAATATTTTTTTTTTACCTGACTATGGCAAAGTCACAAGATAGGTAATATGTTTAGCCACGTCGTTTGTAGATATGTGACAATTTTTGGAGCAAACGGCTCACCCTATTGTTAAGTTCGATGGTTCACATGATTCAGGCCAATCCAATGAGTGTTATGAAATTATTTGAGCTAAAAATATAAACTTATATATATAAATATTGTATTAAATTTATTTAACCTGTCCGCTAGCGTAAATATTAGGATTTTTTCAGTGAATGGCTCGACCGATTATTATATTTAATTATTTATATCATTGAAATAAAATGGTGATTGTTTTGAAACAATTTTTCAAAATAGAATTTTTTATTTTTATTTTAATGGCATAATAAAACAATTTTTACTAAAAATAATTAAAAAGTATTATATTATATTAATTTATTACTGGGGGAGGGGGGAGGAGTACCCTATGTCCGCCTAACCACGGACCAATTTCAATTTTGCACATTATAAAATTGTTCATTTAATTGTTCTACTCATTGCTCAAATTGTATAACTTTAATTTACATGCATTCTATAGTTCAGATTGTATTATTTTGTTATCAACATAAAATAAACTGAACGAAACACCACACTTCGGATATATTTTTAATTTCTTTAAAAATGCATAATATAAATCGCACCTTATTGCCAATTTATATTATTATATAATTATAATTATTCAAATTGCCAATTTGTAACCATAATATGTATTCAACTAGTGCAGCTTCATATCAGCAAACAATAATTTTTACTTCTGATATTTTCATTGTACGTTATATTTTGCTACCTATTATATTTCATAATAATTATAATTATATAACGATATAATATAAACAATATTATATATAATATAATAATTAATACCGGTGAAGAATAACTGCTGTCGCATAAGTAAAACCAAACTACCACTTCCAGATGAATGTACCATTTCTCGTAACAATTTTAAGTCTAAAATCTTTATTTTGTATTAGGAGAGTAGAAGGTAGCAGGAGTTCAACACATAGGTCCAATAATTAAATGAACAGCTAAGCAATTTGTAAAATAATCGCCATAGGAGAGCAGCACTAATTGACTGTTACCTCCTACTCTCCTAATACAAAAATAAAATATGAAAGTCACTAACAACTTTTTTAATTAATAAAAAGATATGTACCTTCCTCAAGACGATACGGCTCTTTGCAAATACATTCTGTATTATGCATCTGTGCATTTTAATATACAGAAAATTCTTTGCATATGGGGGAGGGGGATATATTTATGTATTTTTAGAACATTTTGGAATTCGTTTACTGTTACACCCGACTATTACACCAAATTCTGACATATCGGTATAGTTCAATCAGATATGTTAAAATGAGTTGTATTATCTCTGCTTTATATGTATCTATTAAAATTTAGTTATCTTCTGATGACTCCACCCACATTTCTAAATGACCTACTAGATTAAATATTTATAAATTTAAAATGTGTTTTTCTCATAAGATTACCAAAATCATTTATTCGTATTTCTTAATCTTAAACTGATTTTTTAACCTTGATTTTTAAAATATTTCTGAACATTCAAAACAAGATTGGCCAACAGGAAACGAAAGCTGTTTTGAATTTGGCTATCGGATTTGATATAATCATAGTTCAGTGAAAATTATCATTTAAAATTTTATTATTAAATTACTATGGTAACATTTAAACATTTAATACGCACAATATTTGTTGAAGGATTCTATTGATTCGTCCGCTGAAATAAGAACTAGTCTCTTTTTAGATGAACCAATATACTTAGATACTATTGGCTAAAATTTTTGTTTTTATTTATGTTATCTGTTAAAATGATTATGACACTTGGGTCCTGTTATGTATAAAGAAACTTGTCGGATTTCAATGAGCAGCTGAAGAGATATCTTACAGTTTCCAAATAAAGAAACCTGCTTCGAATCTGTAACAGGTGGCAAATCTTCGAATCGATAATTACAGCAATCTTTCGAAGAATCTTATCTTTAACTGAATAAATCCCATTATTCATTCATGACTTTGTTTTTATTTAATAGATAATCATAATTATACTTAGTTTTTTTTTTCTACTATAATTCTTGCACTTTTTTTTTGCTTAATAAGTCCCTTTAAAGTTAACTTAAACTTAAGAATATTACTTTAATTATAATGATAAACATAAGACAATTAATATAAATTAAGAACATTTTATGTATTGTATATTTATGGATTATCCACCAGCAGAAAAAAATTAGTTTATCTTATACTAATTTGGTGTTACAGACTCCTTTATATCAAATTATTAATATATAATAGTTTGGAGATCCATGCTCTACATTTTGCGTTTCTTGTAATTATATTTAATATCTATCTCATAATATAATACTAAAGTTTTATGTCGTAACGATCCGTTTTACAGCTCTCAGGAGCGATGTATTTTGATGAATGAGGTATCAAACTAAAGGGTATTAAATGGAGCAGCGGCAGATCATAGTAATATCCACCCGAAATTTCAGGGAAAAAAGTTATGAATGAAAAAAAAACTTTATTTGCGATTTACTTAAAAATTATACATTTTCTTCTAGATTAGACCCATTTTTATTTGAAAATTTGCTGAAATTCCTACAAAATAAAACAAAAACTATGGAAATCAGACCATTATTTAAACAGATACAGCCTATTTTAATTTATTTATTATTGCTTCTAATATTGTTTTCAAAGTTGTGTTATAAAATATTAATTAATATATATACTAATATTAATAGTAAATTTTGACACGTACTGACTTCAAAAACTACTTTCGTAATTTCGGATTTTTGTGTAGTGAAGGATAACTCTGACAATTTTTAAGATTAATTAACTGCTTTTTAAAGTTCTTAAATGTACAGTTTTTTAGTTTCCGTTTGAGCCCAACCTACTACCTGCGATAAGAAATCTTGATGCCACTGTTATCATGGATTCCGATTCTTATCAAAACAACAATGTCCTCTCTGTAGCTACAAATCGAGTGCACCTGCAGTTGAATAGAACAAAAGAGATCAGCCTAGTAAAACTACGAATTGGATACTCAAGGCCAAAACATGAAAACCTATTGACAAAGGAGACATCCCTTGAGTTTCTTTTCTGCGAGGTAAATATCACGGTGATGCACATCTAGACTGAACGTTGTGCCTATAAAGAACATTGGAGTGAAGTGGATTTGGAAAATAATATTGCTGAAATTTTGAAAAACAGCAAGAATATGGCATAAAATTGTTTTTATTTATTTAAAAAACACAACTATATAACGATTTAATTTTTTGTAAATGTTAATTTTTTCTACCTTCAAATTTACTCTTATTTTTTATATTGTGTAACATAAATATCGTGTAAGAGCTAAAATGCTCCGTAAGTGGTTGGAAAGTTCCCATCGTTAGAAATACATTATATACTGTATATGTTTTCTTAGCGGTATTTTATTTCGCCATATCTTCGTTATTTTCAATTATCGGACTATCATTTTAAATATTGCCTAAACACAATCCCCAACATCTTCGAAAAACAAACAAACTTAATTTGGCCATAACAGGAAAAGTATGCAATTTACGGTGGATTAAATCCATGTATAATTAAAAGGTTACAAAATTTCCTACAAAATAAAAAATATATATCGAAATCGGACAATTGGGAGCATAGATATAGACTACAGTAAATTGTACAAATGTTTTGGTTTATTTTTATTAATTAACTACTTTAATTCGACCAAGATAACTAATATGAATTGTTCGAACTCATAATACATTGCATTATTATATTTCCATACTATTCTGTCAGTTGTTTTCTGACTAATATTTTATACGAATTATTCGCATGGGTCAGCTAGTATATGAATAATTGGTATATAAGAGTTTGTATCATCTTGATTCACTTGTTTTTCATCGATAAGTAAGGTCGCAATTCACAAAAATATCTTAAATTTTCAGCTCCATCAAAAATGTACTCAAGTTCAAAAAAGTGACATTTTGTAATGAGCTGAAGAAAATAGATGTATTATTTAAAAGTATTGTTACTCCATTTTGTAATGTATGGATATATTTAAGGGTCAGTATTTCAATTATAATGTCCTTAGTTTTGACAGAATGTGATATTATTCAATAAAGAAATTTATAATATAATAAAAAAGAGTATTTAAATAGTTTGAAAAATATTAGTATACGTTAAAACGCTCATCTTGTTTTTTTAAATATTAAATTGATTTAAGTTTATAATGTGAACTGAAAAAAAAAATTCGAAATCCGATATTATCGCAACATCCCTATAGGTACCTCACTATATTATATCAAAGTTATGAGCTGATGTTTCTCGGTCACATTTATGGCAGAGGGGGCCCAACAATGATAATTTTCTTTTCATTATCTTCTTTTTTCAATTTTATTTAGCTCTATTATAAGCCAGAAAAAAAAATCGTAAATTAATCGATAAGTGAACCGTTTCCAATCGATTAATCGGCTTTCCATTGGCGATGACCTAGGCGATAAGTCGATTGTTTCTCAGTCTCCTCCGCCATCAGATTATGGAATTACCTTTTGGTGAACGTACAGGGACATCTTACGCAGTGTATTTGAGCAATTACTTCAAACAATCACCAATAATTATTTGAAATAAACGTTGGGGATATAAATTAAATGTTAAAACATAATTATTACAAAATTTTACTAAAACTAATTAGTAATATAATATTGAATAAATATGGCTTCTAATTGCCGAGTTTTAGATAGCATAAAATTAAAAATATAATTTTTGATCTATCAGCAATGGTCTACAGGCTCTTCTAAAACCCTTTTATAAAGTCGGTACCAGATCCTTACATAGGTTTTGAACCGATATTTAACACAGTAGAGTAGGGACATGGATTATTGTTCTACTTTTTGATTCTTGAACAAATAATATTTTAATGTACGATAGCCTAAAAATTTAAATTTGTCAATAATGAATTATATTTCTACATTATTAACCTTGATTGTTTGGGTTTTTTGTGTTCATACATCTTTTCGCACCTGTCAATTGTTTTATAACTATAAGCAAATGAGATGATAAAACAGGAAATTATGAAAAGTCAGGCATAGGGAAGGGGAATACTCAGCAGCACCTCTTCTCTGACTTTTTTCAATTACTTAGATTGAGTAAGAAAGATCTCTCATCCGACACCTTTTTGGCACTCCTTGTATTCAGTAGCATCTCAGTTGCCACAACTGTCTCTTATTAATCTGTTGTCATGTCCGTTAAATTTGTATAAAGTCGTTGGTAAAGGGTCGTTGTATGTTAGTCAACTGTTAGAAGGTTGAGGTCAGTATGTAAAGCTGTCACGTACCAAGGTGCTTTTGTTATCTCATGAAATTAAAATCATTCATGCTACGATATGATAACAATGGATCAAATAATATTTATTTTGGTTAATCTAATCTGTTGGTAAAATCTTCAAACTTATTAATTCCTTTCACTTTCTCTCATTTTTTGATAGTTCATCATTGTGGATTTTTTTTTTTTTGTTTTTTTTTAGATATCGGTACAATGTCCTACAATGGTAATTAGTTGAATACTGTTTGTTGGTTTGATATTGAACTTCGATATAGAAGTTATTTGAGATTTAAATGGTTAATCTCAAAAGAAAGTTGGAAGATCCTCTTAAGTTTACTGTCCCTCCCCATCTCCCACTCTAATCCAAGATTATAAGGCTATTCTTATGTAGAAATGACAAGTAGTTGTTAAAACTAATTTTAATAGTTTATGGGGCAGAACACCATTCACTGAATAACGTGAGGGGAAAGTAGAGATGTTTCACTTTTTTCGCATACTTATAGGTTTTGCTGTTAAGAAATCTTAATAATTAATCATAATAAATCTTAATAATTTAGATTAGAAGGTTTGAACTTTTCTTATGAGGTCCTTTTTGGCGATATTGTGATGAGCATGTGCATATGGATTTAAGCAAGTATGGATAGGTATTCAGTTTCTCTCTCAGATGAATTCGAAATGAGTGGATAAGATAGTTTGTTAAAAGTTTAAGGTTCTTCCGTTTCATTTTTGTATGCGGGTCCAATCCTGTCGAAGATAAGTACCATATCCGTTTGAGGAATTAGGTTGTTGTCAATATATTGTAAATCAGAGGACAGATATTTTTTCCAAGTGTAAATTATAACATGTTTAATTACATTTACAAACATATAAATGTTTGGATTCATCATGATTTAGTTGAATTTTCCATACTTCCGAGCAGTCTTGTAATTTAAGTAAGTGATGCAGTAAATTTAGTGAGACCTGTGTGGGGTCTTGATGTTTAGTGAGAATTGTTGTTTCGTCTCCATAAGTAGCTGTCAATGTCATAAGCGTACACAATGTAAAATAGAGGAGCCAGTATTGAACCATGGAGAACTCCTCCCAAGATAGACGAATTGAAGAAGTCTCCGATCTCTGCCGAAATTTAAAAAATCTGTCGAAGCGGAATTATAATCGAAAGCCAAATACTTATCAGATAATAAGTATATGGGATATAGTCTTAAATTTAAAGAGAAGAACATGGTGCCAAACTTTTTCAAATGCCTGAGCGATAGTTTAAATTGTAATTATCATATTATTAAAGTTTAATAATTATAGTGTTTAACATTTAATATTAAAAATCCTATTAGATTCTAGGCTAATATTAAATAAATTTAAACAATAATATATATATTTTACAGCGTATGACGGGTCGATGTGTTGGAGCTGTGTTCATAGACTACATTTTGTTTGTCCGACACCAAGAAAATGATTCATCTCGCAACCAACTATCTTGGTTTGATCTTAGATTTCACTTGAAATCCGATAAACCTATCGATTCGAATCGATTTTTTTTTCTACATGACGTATGTTATATCGGAACAGGTTTATGCACTTATAAAATAAAATTAATTTAAACTAGATGAAAATCGTGCTAAGAAAATTTTATAACTACTTCTTTATAACTAATCACTGAATCTAGTTCAAGTTTACTTTCTCGAACATAAAGTATTTCGCATGCCTTACCCATAAGCCTCTACTTTCTCTTAATCAGGGGAAAGTATTGTAACAGATGCCAATACTTTTTCAAGATTGACTTTTACCGATATGTCATAGGATCTTTCCCCCACCATTCTCCTCGTATAGATCATCAAATAGAAACACTTCTTCAGTATCTTAACACAAATCATCAGTCTTTTGAAGATAAAAAAAACAAATATAAGCTACCAACCATTTCATTTAATTGAAGGACTTACACCTAATAACCATTTTAAATTCTAGATAAGAGTTATCTGAACACACTACTTCGCTTAGTCGTTTGAAAGCCGATGTTTTCTACACGAAAATTAAAGTGGCGATATTTGAGGTTTCATGTAAAGGAAGAACTAACCACTGAAATTTTGATATGATGTAAAGAATGTGTCTCTAAAAGAGAATTTAACTTTGCTGACGATGTATTCGGTGCGTTTGGAAAACTGACGTTGTCAAAGTCATCAAATTAGGCCAGTCGGATGGTAATTGGATGTGGAAAAAATTCAAATAGTCGGTTTCTCTTCGTGTTTTTTTTTCTAATGGTTTTTGGGATGCTAAATCTGAATCTGAAGTTGCGAAATCAATTTTTTTATTACGCTCCGTGATATATAGAAAAAAACCAAATTTTCACACTTTAGTTTTTGTTTTATTATTTTCGATAATGAACCATTGTAATCAACCAAAAAATTTATAAACTCAATCCCCTACAACATTTGAAATTTTACGTTTCAGGATATGTTGAATTCGCAAATCGAATAAAAATTTTGTTGTCCATAGGCCGTCCGCTGTCCGCTTTAAATTTTGATTTAGTCAGAAGTCACCCGAGGATGATCCTCCTTCATCGGCATTACTATCCGTCTTTTCCTTTCAAGATGGCGGTCGAAAAATCTGAGTCGCTATACAGTGTATCGCCTAAACGAATGCACCGATTTCAATGCAACTTGGCGAAAGTCTTCTTCTCGATGCGCTTTAAATTTATCTACATAACATACTTCAACGAAAAGAAGCTGGAAAAAAAGTTACGAGGGGTGGTAAAATTAGATTCCGAATAATTTAAAAAGTAAACACTTTTTTGTTAATATTGTATGTGGTTATTTAAAATTTTATGAAATTTCCTAAAAACAGAAAAAAGATCGCACGCTTTGGACCATGTATGTAGTCTCTTTTATTTAAGATGTAGTCTCTAGATGGTTTTTGTTCTACTGCAAAGGTTATATCCTTTTTTTGGTTTTTGATTTTTGAAAATGTTACTGAAGTAATGCTATATTTTTTTAGCAAATTACTTAAGATGAAAAAAAAGTTGGCCAATAATAAGAATCACCTTTTATTTCCTTTTCTTTGTTACTAGGAAGGCAATGTCACATTTGATGTACAATAATATGATATTTTATTTATAATATTTCATAATATTATAATTATATCACAACATGATACAAATAATATTATATATAATATAATAATTAATATATTTTATTCTAAGGGAAATGTCTAAAACGAAAAATAATTGCTGTCACCTTGGTAAAATCAAATTACCACTTCCAGATGAATGCCATTTTCGGTACATGTTTTTAGTCTAAAAATCTTTATTTTGTATTAGCAGAGTAGGAGGTAACAGAAGCTTGACGCATATATAATTAAATTAACAACCGTATAATTTGTAAAATAATCTCCAACTTTCCTAATACTAAAATCAAATAAAATATGAAAGTCACTAAAAACTTTTTTATATAATAAAGAGATTTAGAAATCTTTTAAATAATATTGGGTGTAATCGACAATAAAATGTCTATTTTTTTTTTAGTTCTTCGTCAGTAGAGCATTTCTTCCTTCATGACATTTTTCTTGGAAATTTCGGGTGTATGGGAGGGGAGATGTGATAAAATGGTGGAATATTTTTGAATGGGGCAAGTTCATCACTAATTAAGTAAATTATTACTCAGAAAGTCATGGTAAAGAACTGTTCATTGAATAGGATATCTTGATAATATTATTTTGTATATAAAAATAAAATGTTTTGCTCATTTTTCGAATATAATAGAGAGAAGATTAGATATCTAATGAGAGACTTCTCTCAAGGGTAAACTATTAAAGTAAATTATTTTAAGATATTTAATTTGTTATTGTATCGTATTATTATTTACATGTAAGGCTGAGTGAGCCCGAATGTAGCGCGGTACAACACAATAAGGATGTTGTTGACTGAGGCTTTAATCAGACGGCAATTAAGTTTTATTTCAAAAGATGTTTACAGTTAATTCCTTTAATTTATCTCAACTGCCGCTTATCCTTCTGTTTGAGCTCTATTGTTTTTATGTCTACCTTAATTGCTTGTCAACTGGATGACTGTGTAAATTACATAACGACTTTTCAAGGAGTTCGAATAAGTGTGTGTTAGTCAATTTTCACTCATTTGACAACATTATAGGTGCGTTTAGACATTTCGCAAATTATGGAAAACACTATTATCTAAATTAATTAACGCGACTAAACCAAACTATTTATTTTGTTTCTCTTGATACCGACAAAAGATGAAAAACATCAAAAACAAGGAACAAAAATAACCATTTATAGATTTTTTTTGTCCCATAGCTTGAGAAATGTCGAAACGTACCTTAAAATTAATTTTATATTAGGACCCCCTGTAGAACAAATCCGATACCTAGGACTGCAGCTGGACAAACGTCTCACTTGGAATCCTCATACAAGACTGAAACGACAAGAAACTGCTCGACGTTTCCGCTTACTCCAACACTTACTGGACAAACGCTCTAAACTTTCAATGAATTACAAACGACTCATATACATGACTACAATAAGACCTATTTGGACTTATGGAGTTGAGCTGTGGGGCTCCACTAAACCATCAAATTCCTCTCATATCCAATCTTTACAATCCAAAATCCTTCGTAAAATCCTCAATGCTCCTTACTTTGTCACAAATAAAATAATCCATAAAGACCTCAATGTTCCATATGCTACCGATTTGGCCAAATCCAGATACCTATCCTTCCATAATAAACTTCATAACCATCCGAATCCTCTTGTTTCTAACCTTGCTTCCTATTCGATTCCTGATAACCCTCCGAGGCGTCTGAAAAGGAGATGGCCTCGTGATCTCCTCATGTAGACAAATTATTAGAATGCTACCAATGGGTGGTTTCTCAACAAGCGTGTTTCATGTGATTATTTTCCTATGTACACATTTACTTGATGTATTCGTACTAATGCAGTTGTAAATATCATAATAAAAGTTTTAAAAAATATATATATATATATATATATATTAGGACCGATATTATTGCTTCGTGTATTTTCCTACAGTTTTACAGATTAATTTAATTTTATGGTTACCGCTAAGATACGCAGGAACGTAATTATGTTACAGAGCGTACAGGATAGAAAATCGATCTCGCCCAAAAAGAAATTTTCAATCAGACCTGTACTCCAAGAAATATCGAAACTATATCCTGGAACCAGACTCCAAACAACCGCTTACAGACATTGGACATTCAATTTCTCTTGAAATGAAGGCAAGAAGGTTAAGATGGGTGCATTTTTTGTATTGCTACAGAGCTGCATGCAAAAAAGACGAAAGTACTTACGCGAGAGTGACAAGGATCGGAAGGCTAGTTGAGGCAATGAAAGATCTAAAGCCCAAAACATAAAACACCCATATCCTTATTTTGTTACCAATTTAATTATTTTAAGTAGTTAACTATGCTCTGATTCTGAACTATGCTGATATACATAAAGATTGCGTACAAAGTTAGTAATATCGACAACCACACTTCAAAAGCCTTTAAGGATAATTTCATTGGAAAATGAGTTTTCCAGCTTTTCTGGTTAATCTTGTCCTATAAAAGTAAATATACATCCAGTAAATGTGATTCAAAGGATTAAAAGTCATAGAAAGACTTGTTGAGAAACTACTCATAGGTAGCACTCTATAAAGTTTCTTAAATAGGAGATCTTTTCTGACACCTCGGTGTTTGTCAATGATCTGTGATGAAGGAAAATAAAAAATGAGAGGATAAGGATGGTTCTGAAATTTATGAAAGGATAGGTATCTGAACTTGACCAAATCGGAAACATGTGGAACATTAATGCCGTTATGGATGATTTTATATGTAGCAAAGTGAGGAGCATTAAGGATTTTGGATTGTAAGGATTGGATACGAAAGCAATTAGATATTTTATTGGAGCCCCAAAATTCAACTCCGTATGTCCAAATAGGTCTTATTATATTCATATACAGGAGTCTTTTGTAATTAATTCGTAGCTTGGATCGTTTATCTGGTAAGTGCTGAAATAGCCGGAAACATCGAGCAATTCTTATCGTTTCAGTGAGAAGAGACATCTTGAAGAGAAAAAATATCTTTCATACTATCAGTTGTAGATATCCATAGATATGCTTCCATCACTATACTATAATTATTGTAGTAGTTAGCCTCGTCGGAATTAACAATTATTTTGTTTCTGCGCATTATAATTCACCTTCAGTACTTAATCAATTGTTTTGTAATCTGCAAAGATTGGCCCATGAGGTGATGCTTATCAGTATTGCCAATTACATCAAGTAAATATTCACAACTGCAAGTCAGGAAAATTAATGTGTGAAAAAATATCTGGTTCGTCCAATCCAACGAATTTACTTTCAGCTTTTGGTAAAAAGTTCAATACAACAATCATTACACAAAAATCATAATAATTTGGGCGGATAATTTCATCAAAGTCTTAGAATTTTTTTTTTAAATCTGATGTTTCCATCAAAGATATGGGTGCTAAACCAAACTCAAAAACTGTATGTCGTTACGCTCATATTATTTCTAGAAAAATTTAGTAGTTAATTTTTTTTAGTCATTTTTGCTTAAAAGTTATGCTTTGATGATAGTTTAGAATATAACTTCTTTTTAAAAAATTAAGGAACATTAAACTGCCATAGAAACTATAGGTAAAATTGTTTTTTAAATCTTGAGCGTGGTTACATTAAACACTTTTTCAGTTTGACAAAGCACCCAAAACTTGAATGGACAGGAATGCAGGAAACAGTTTGTTTGTTTTCCTTTCAATAACTTTTGGCAAAGTTATTTGTCCCAATTTTTTATGCTGTTGTTATATTCTCTTCATCTAACTAATAAAATGATGATTATCGATTCATATTCGTACTAATTTTCGGCAGAAAGATGTTATATAGTGTCTAGATAAGTTTGTCTGAAACCTGTATGAAAATTGTGTTAGTGAACATATCAGATGTATACCAGTTCCTTTTTGTTGATTTATTATAAAATATGTACTTAAAAAGTTTTTTTCCCTGCAATTTCTCAAAAATGTATAAAATTTCAATTTTTTTTTTCAAATAGAGACAATAAAAATTGTACTATTTACAATGATCATTAATTACAATGTTTACGCGTGCCGATAATTGATAGTAAGGTGATAATTGGTCACCGATATCTTATCGTTTATTGGTTTAGCATTATCAATATTTGACCCCGTCTCTGGTTTGAATGCTCCAAAGGAATTCACAAGACAATCCAAATAAATATAAGAGGAGTGCCTTATTTTCATGATGTGAATGCTATTATGAAATATGTTATCCATTATGGACTAAAATCATTAACAGATCCTAGACCACCGTTTTATTTTTATCATTAACAAAAAAAAAGATATATATTCACAAATTTTCTTCAATCGACCTTTGTGTATTATAGTCCGTGGTATAGACCCCTTTTTATCGAATTATTAACATCCGCCTGAAACTCCGTAAATCGTTTGATCTCATCGTAACCTACAACTATTTTATTTACAAAAAGTTTTGGAATTGGGGCATTTTCAATCTGGAGAGGGGCAAACTTTGTCTATTTAATTAGGAACTAAAAACTCGTAAATACCCATTTGCTTTCTACGTGTATCATAAGATAATTTAAATCACAAAATCAATAAGAAAAAGTTGCCTTCAAAAATATTGAGCTGATTGGTGTGACCTACAGCCCCAAATTCTCAAAATAACGAGGTTATATAGGAAAAACGGCCCAATATTTTTGTAGGTCACCTTTTTAATCGCTTTTGTGATCGAATTATCTTACGATCCAAGAAGAAAGCTAATGGGTATTTACGAGTTTAGTACCTAATTAAATAGACAAAGTTTGTCCAAATACCAAGACCCAGGATTTAATTTTGGCGGCTTCAACCTAGGTTATAGGTTATAGGTTTATCTTTCACATACATAACGATAATTACTTTGAAAAAAAAGAAAAGAAACTAACTAAATATATGAAATTGTGTTCAAGTCGTACTTGAAGTCCTATTAAATGTAATTACACGAACAATATTACATTAAGCGATAATTTTTTAATATTTTTTTCTATAAAATAGGATAACATTTTTTCCATATTGGGGGAGCCTTCAGCCCCAAAGCCTCCCTCCCCCATTCCCCCCTCCAGATCCGCTTGTGACATTGACCAACTCTAGTTTTATTTTAATGATTTTTTTTTTCTATTATACTGAAATGCAATTGTTAATTACTTAAATTAAATATATTTTCAGTATCGCTTCGTATTCAGCAAAAAAGGCAAGTTACTTTCAAAAACACAGAACTTCAATTTCCTACTTTTCATCGGAAATTCGAGCAGTTCTTTATATAAACGTTTTTGTAGCACTTGAAGTTTGCTATATTACACAGTGTTAAATAATTTTCTCTACTTACGGGACACCCTGTTTATATAATATAATAAATAATTAACTATTTAGCCAGAATTTTTCTTCATTGACAGATAATTTATGGATTTTATATTCTGTAAAGTATACAAAATGGTTCTCAATTGACAGATAATTTATGGATTTTATCTTCTGTAAAATATACAAAATCATTCTTCATTTACAGATAATTTATGATTTTTTCTTCTGTAAAGTACACAAAATGGTTCTTCATTGACAGATAATTTATGGATTTTATATTCTGTAAAGTTTACAAAATGATTCTGTGGAAAACAAACCCGCACTTCATCATAAAATGAGTTGTGGAAATCCTTTTTGGCCTATGACCACCATGGGACATCCTGTACGTATGTAGAAATAGAAATAGAAATAGAAAAATCATCTTTATTCTGGGACTAGGTCCCTTTAGAATAACAGTATTGTTCATATATATTAACTACAAATCTGGTCAAAAGACTTATTACAATGAATAATGACAAAATACATGTAATACATTAAGTATTAATTAAGCTCTTAGGATAAATTAACGAGGACAGTTGGGTAATGGGGGTTCAGTACTACAATATTGGAACTAAAATAATTGCATAATAATCACTGAATGAAATTAGAAAGAAAAGTAAAATCTATTTTATAGGTAAAGCATTGTAGTGATGGAATATAAAAATTTAAAAAAAATAATAATAACTGTTAATATGTAGGGAAAGAAATTGTAAAAACTAAAACAAAAAAATATATAAAAAAACAAATAATGATATACATATGTTCCCTAAGATATTTAAGTGATTATGCGTAAAGATTAGGAGAAGAGAAAATAAAATAAAGTATATATATACACATAGCGAGAAGTATGTTGAAGATAATTAGGACTAAAATATATTTCACTGAAATACATTCCATGAATAACAAATTAGAACTTAAGAAAAACAAATTTTATCTACTCACAATGCTTAGTGAGTGGTGATGAAAATTCACGTTCAACACAGAATAAAACAATAAAAAATAAGAGAAAAAAAATAATGTCTAAAGAAAATTAAATCCTTATAACATAGTATGTATTTAACCAGCGTCTGATTGGATTGTGAAGAGGAATTGGAATAAGAGGGTTTTAAAGATGGATAAGGATGGTGCATGGCGGATTTTTAGTGGGATGGAATTCCAGAATGCAGTGGAACGGACAACGAAGGAATGTTTAAATGATGCAGATCTGTGGAAAGGAGTGTTGACTATTGATTATTTGGTAAAGGAATGTGCCTAGGAAATATTGTCTTGGGAAGGAAGGGAATAGCCATCCTAATTCAGCATAGTGGTGCGAAACACGGGAATACCTCAGGGCCCCTGTGACAAATCTTACGAAGGCATTCATAATTCTTTTCAGTCTCTCCCCGAGTTCTGCCGAAAGGCCACCGTACACAACGCAGCCGTAATCAAAGTGGGGAAGATGAGGGAAGTTACTAGGAGTCTACGTGTGGAGATGGGTAGGAGATGGCGTTATGTAGTTATATAAACTTGAGAATTTATCGCTCTCGAGAACTTTGCTTGATGATGGATTCTGCTTCAAGAATAGGGTAGACGGTTCACCCTCAAGAACACATTACCTAAGGCTTTCTTAATGATTTAACAGGACGGGACGAAACGTTTAATATTCAAACCCAACTGTGGTCCTTGACTCCCATCCTATTTGGCTTAATGAAGTTATCGATGCATTATAAATCGACTCATTACTAGACAATATTACAGGATTCAAGACCACCGCATTGATCTTGTATTCGTTAAATCTTGAAGCACCACTAAAAATATTCATTGAATTTCTTATCAGAATATGAAACTTCAAACCTCGGTTACTGAAAAATATTACATTTTGTTCCAATTAAGGATAACTAGTAATCCGTGGTACAGACACCTTTTTAGCAAATTATTAACATCCGGCTGAAACTTCGTAAATAGCTTCATCTCATCGTAACCTACAAATATTTTATTTGCGAAAATTCTCGGAATTTGGACGTTATCGATCTGGAGGTCGGCAAACTTTGTCTATTTAATTATATACTAAAACTCGTGAATACCCATTTGATTCGTAAGATAATTTTATCACAAAATCGATCAAAAAGGTGGCCTGCAAAAAATATTGGGCCGTTTGGCTTATAATACCCCTTTATTTTGACGATTTGGAGGTGTAGGTCACGCCAAACGGCTAAATATTTTTAAAGGCCACTTTTTTCTCCTACTTTGTGTTTTAGTTATCTTAAGATTCAAGTGCAAAGCAAATGGGTTATTAAATATCTATATCTATTATTAACCTCCGGATGTTAATGATTTGATAAAAAGGGGTTTGTACCACGGACTAGTGTCCGCCCAGTGATCAAAATTCTATCCTAAACAATATGAAATTTGAGAAAAACATAAATGAAATTGCCTGTCCATCCAACATTTTTTTCTACTCTTCTATATTTTTGTTACACTTTTATGTGTATATACAATACAAAATAGTTCAGTTATATAGTTTTTGAGTTATTCCCAAATAAAATTCTTAATTTTCAATTGATGTTAGGCTGTAGTGAATAATTGAAGAGAAAAATGGTTGAGATGATCAGTCATAAAAAAATAATAATAAATAGTAATAAATAAATAAATCCGGTCTTTCCACGCTTCTTTAATTGAACAGCCCTGATGAAGATCTGAACCTCGGGCCAAAACGTCGGCAAATATAAAAATAAATATAATTATTTATTTTTAATATATATTTTTTTTTTGTTGATCACTCCAGCTATCGGAGAAGCATATTGTAATAATAAATTAAAAGGGATTCAAAGGAAAACTCTATTTAACCAAGTCTCATTAAAAGTAACAGCCGTTTTGGCGCTAAAGTCTATAGCAACACACGTTTTTTTGCCGTTTAAACTAAATTCTATTCTGTTTATTTTATTTTTTTCTTAGAAAAATTGCCTTTATAGACAATTAAGTCTCAAAATATTCTACTTGACAATATTGCATGAATTATGTACTGCAATATTACATAACTGATGTCAACCAAACTACCTACATCAATTATATAAAAAAAAATCGATTGAGACATAATTTTATCAACTTTTTAATAAATATAATTTAAAATAAACAATGACACGCCCACAAATGAATCGTTTAATCAATTGTCAACATAGATTTGTAGACATTATTTCCTCAACCAATCGTCAACAATACTTGAAAATTAATTAAAAATACAATTGCTAGTAATAAATCATTCCAATAAAAATAATATACTCGACTGGGAGCGAATCCTTACTGAAAGAAACACCAAGCTATTCTCAGAAGTTTCCTTATCAAAAGCCATTATTCCCTCTCGTAAATTTAGATTATTACAAAACTTCTAACCTTTCACCAACTTCTATTGTCTCCCCCTTAATTAGGTTTGGTCTCAATTGTAAATTTATATTCCTATCACGTGGAATAGAGAACAAAGATCTTTTCATAACGGTAAAGTCGATCTGGTAGAATGGATTTGTACTGCGAGGAACAGCTAAATCTTCAAACATCAAACGTATCCAATCTTTTCAATCCAAAGTCCTTCGAACATTAGAGAATGCTACATACTACGTCACAAACATGATCTCCACATCCCATTTGTCTTAAACTTCCATCAATAACTGAGCACAATCTCTTTCCAACTCCCAACATCTATATAATCCCCTACGAAGGTTGAAACGCCAATGGCCCCGAGATCTTTTGTAAATATTCTATTGGTGGATTTAGAGCTCTCACTCCTCTGACTTTTAAACAGTGATGCGGCTGGGAGAGAAGCGCTTGGATTTCTTTGAGCCCTGCTTTGCCTTTCATATAAGAGCGGCAAGGCATGGTTCAGAGTTCTTAAGGCTAAATGTAAATATTGTACATAAGAATAAATGAGTGACAAGTATTTATTTATTTTTTCTTTACTATTCTTTCAATTTCATTTTTTATGAGTTTTTTTTGTTTATTTTTATTTTTTTATATATATTTTTACATACGTGTTTTCTTTTTGTTTTATTTTTTTATCAATTTATATTTTAATTTATATGTATAATGAATAAATGTGAACATAGTAGTCCGTGGTACAGACGCTTTTTAATCGAATTATTAACATCCGCCGGAAACTTCTGAAATAGTTCCATCTCATCGTAACCTACAACTATTTTATTTACGAAAACTCAAGGAAGTGAGGCGTTTACAACCTATAGGGGGTAATCTTTTTCTATTTAATTAGATACTTAAAACTCATAAATACCCATTTGCTTTCTATTTGGATCGTAATATAATTTGATCACAAAGTCAAGAAAAAAAGGTGGCCTCTAAAAATATTGAGCCATTTGGCGTGACCTAAACCCCTAAATTTTCAAAATAATGAGGTTATATAGGACAAAAGGCCCAATATTTTTGTAGTCCACTTTTTTTTAATTGATTTTGTGATCAATTTATCTTATTTATCGATCCAAGAAGAAAGCTAAAGGGTATTTACGAGTTTAGTACGTAATGAAATAGACAAAGTTTGGCCCCCATCCAGATTGAAAACGCCCCAATTTCAAGAGTTTACGCCCCAATTTCAAATAAAATAGTTGTAGGTTACGATGAGGCGAAACTATTTACGAAGTTTCAGAAGGATGTTAATAATTCAATAAAAAGGGGTCTGTACCACGGACTATAGAACCATAAAACTCAATGTGGCAAATTGTATCATTGTTTTTCTTGAATAAATTTCTATCTAACTGTAAAATACATAAAAGAAACTCAACAAAATACTTTAAAAAATTTGATCCGATTACAATACTTTCTTTGTCTAATAGAAGCGAGAAAAAGTAATCAATATTTTAAATACTTTTAACGGCATCACTTATACTCGATCACTTACAAATAATACTCGATTGGTCTAAACTTTGGAAAACTCAAATAAATTTTCTAAAGTCTCAACTCACCCCATTTACTCCAAGACCAGAAACATGCCCTCCTATATACTTAGACAACATACCGATTCCACAAACAGACAGAGTACAATACCTAGGCCTTACGTTCGATAGGAGAATGACATGGGGTCCACATGTAAAGAAAAAACGAATCACATTAAATCTAAGACTAAAATTGTTGCATTCACTGTTGAGACGACATTCCAAATTAAAAGCAAGACAGATACTAAGTATTTACACATATCTGTTAAAACTTCTTTGGACTTATGGACTACAAATATACGGAATTCCAAAACTAACACACATAAAAAAACTTCAAACTTTTCGGTCTAAGATACTACGACTAATCACTGAAGCACCATGGTACGTGAACCACACTTTACACACCGACTTACACGTTCCGACAGCCAATGAACACATACGAACGTACTACAAACGATTTCATAATATGTTAAATGGGCACTCCAACCACCTGGCAAAAGATATGGCCACAACTAGTATGCCCGAGAACTCCAGAAGACGACTGAAAAGGGTCTGGATGAGAGATCTACTTGCATAATGTTTTAATAAATAAAAGCCATGGAAGGGATACCATGGGTATTGCTATTCTTCATGCCTATCAAGCTTTTTTATTTTATTTTTTTTATTATTATTAATTTTTCTCATGAATATGCTAGTACATCTGCTGATTGTTGATAGATGTAATTAACACATGTGGATAAATAAATGAAAGTGCAAAAAAAAATACTTTTAACAACATGACTAGGTAATTTGTTACTAGATAGATGTCCTAATTCTGCTTGAATTTGTATTTATTTATTTGTTTCTTTTTATCGTTCTGCAAAGAATCTGATAACCTTTCAAATAATTAAAAATATAATTTTTCATAAAATAGATACTTTTTTGAGTTATAAAAAAAAAAAAAAATCTGTTTTTTCCTGAAGGTTTTATGAAGGGTTTCAAGCGAAAATTATTGGTTTTATCAACTTAAAATTATATACCAGTCAATAAATGATTTAAGAAGGAAATGGCGGAGACACAAGTTTTGAAAACATTCGTAACAGTGATAAAAGGGTTCATTCCAACCACAATTACAAAATGTAAAAATAATTTAAATCGAATAATAGCGAAATAATAATATTAAAAATCTAATGCGTTGCGCATCACATAACTTTCACTTATCACCCTTCCTTTTTTTTTAGCATAAATAGATATTTTCAGAGAAAGAGGAGCGCAAGTAAAAATTATACAAGTGACAAAATATTATTTAAAACAATTAATTACCATGAGTTTCTCACAGTAGTTTAGTGTAATATATTTATGATTTTTTTTTTGTCAGTAACCGTTTCCTTTTACGACTTAATAAATATAATAAATAATTAAGTGCTACGAAATGAGAGTGGCACTGATATAAAAATGCTGCACTGATAGAAAAAATATAATATTTTAATTTCTATATTGCTGTATTTTATACAATTAAATATTAAATAATACCGACGCTAGCATTTATGAAAACCGCACAAGTATATGTTTATAATATTATTGAAGCCCGTAATTTATTAATCTCGGGTGCACCCTCGTGTTTGTTCTCAATTATTATCTATTATTTCTCTCTTAGTTAATTATCAAAATCTTTCATATTTTGTTTTTAGCCTTTCTTTTTAACATGTTACAATGTAAGATGGTTAATTATTTCAAATAAAAAAGTTACAGATACTTTTTTACAATAAGAAGACATTTTGAAAATTATGTATTTAAGCCCTGTTAGAGAAAATCTATGAGAATAATATCTGCATTATATTAAAAGCCGCTTAATTCAACACTGGAGTAATGAATTTAATCAAAATAATTAGAATCGTTTTCGAGAAAATTGCAAAAATGTGTAAAATCGATGATATAAAGTGTCACTTCCTCTTAGCAGTAAAGTTTTTGTAACATCCCAGGCATATATCTAAATACTTAATTTCAGTTTCGTGTGAGTTTTCGTTGTTGATTTAAGCTGTTCACACACTCACAGATAATTTTGTGAATAGGACTAATGGAATCTCAAAACCTACTTTCGATGAAATGCAGATTCGAACAAGCTCGTAATACTTCATTTTACTATATATTACATATGAAAGAAAAATAAATATAGATATAAACTTTAAAGCACTCTCGCTCAATCTCCACTGAGTTTAGCCCCAGTGACGCGGTTGAGAGAGAATCACTGTACATAGAGTGTGAATGTGATCTCTGAACACTATTATAAATGTCCTTTGAGACAGATAGTAACATTTTCAATAAACATAAAAAATAAATAAATAAATAAAAAAATATTAAAAAACGTATAAACTTAAACAAATCAAAATAAAGACTTAATTTTTAGAGTAATATTTAGAAATACGAAAGTGGGCCCGCGGTGGGCAAGTGAGTTAAAGCGCCTGCGAAAATTGTATACTACGAGTTTAAACCCCTTTGCCGGAATTAAATATTTAAAAAAAGATACAAATAAAAATAAATAAATAAGTGCAATCAGTACTCGATTGCTTAGACCACTACGGCGCGGGTTCGATTCCCGTTAGAGGATGGTAATTTCCTAACCCTGAGATTCACAGGAAGGTGAGAGCGACCCCTGTGTCTAATAAGCTCCTTTGGTCCTCCAGATTTTGGGGGTTGGACACAGGGCTAATAATCCTATCCCGTAAAAAACAACAACAGGATAGAGATGTATGCGAAAGATTGCCAACCATCCTGATGAAGAGGGAGTGATTGTGATAGCGTCCTTCCTGGATATCATCACATATATATATATATATATATATATATATATATATATATATATATATATATATATATATATATATATGTGTGTGTGTGTATATATAAGAAGAGAAGCAAACGATTACAGCTTATCGCCTAGAATAGCCCCAATGCTGCGAGAAGACTAATGGCGGATGTCAAAAGAGTCAAGAGGCGTTTAAAAAAAAATAAACAAATTAATAAAAAATAAGTAAATTTGAAAGTAGGTAAAAATAGATATTGGTTAGAAATTTTTAATTAATTGTTTATTACTCTAATTTGGACATATTTTCCAAAATTAAATGATAAAGAATTAGTGCATTTTTTCCTCAATATCTAAAACATAAAACGGTAGTAGGAATTTTCTATTCTGAGTTCAAGAAATGTTTTCACTTCCAATCTGAATAAAAAGCTTCCATACTTTTGTAGTAGGAGATCAAAATAACCTTCGAAGACCTTTAATTTGCATATAATGGCGAAATAATTCAGATTTTAGGTGAAATTATACAACAGAACAATAATGTTTATAATTAATATAGTACCGTACACAGGAAAAGTGACTTCGTCTCAGATCTTCCGATTTCAGATCTTGTAATAATAGAAACTACAAGATTTGAAAATAAAATACTATGACCTCATTAAACGGAAACACGGAATAAGAAAATTAAAATGTTATTACGCCATTAATGGTATATAATAAAATTTATATTGCTTCGCTACAAAAGATAAGGTCTTGAAACGTAAAAACCTATTTTTTTTTTTACTTTATTTCTTTACCTACATCAGTCAAAAATACTAATAGTTAGTGAGTATGCTGTCGGAAAGAATATTAGTAGCAGCTTTGATTTGCGTGAGGGAGAGGAGTGCCCAGCGGCATAACTTCCTGTCTTCATTTTAATATGCATTTTTAAGTGAGAATATCCCTCATCCAGCTTCCTTTGAGCCTCCTAATTATGTTATCGAGCATGTTAATTGTCGCTATATCTTGAATTAATATACATTAATGACAGGTGTAGCAGCCCTGGAGCAAGGGGTCTAAAATGGACCTCATCGCAGGCGAAGGGTTGATTGTAAATAACGAAATTGTTTGTTGTTCTGAGTAAAATGAATTTCGTCAGCCGTTCCAGAACCGCTGCTTTCAAAAATGGCGGCTGAATTAAAGAATATTAGGCCAATAATTTGAGAATCGAAACGAGAAATCCATTGCGAAAAATGTGAGAAAAGTTTTAATTTGTTTAACTTGTATGTATGGGTTTAGACATGTAAAAAACAAAATTACTAACGCTGACGACCAAGAGAAAACTTTATACAGCCAAAAAAGTTAGATTTTTTCGATATTTTTTTGTGTTTTCACCTATAATTTCTTAACGATGTATTAAAGCGAAAATATATTCTTTAATAAATTAAACCTTAGTGAATTTAATCACTGTTTTGTCAAACAAAATTTTGTCTACTTTACGATGGTGTACTTAGAATTTATTTATCATGAACAGTTTTCAATAATTCTTCTTCAACAAAAACAATGACCACCTTAAAAAAAATAAATAAATTTTTTTTTTTTTTTTTGGAAAAACTCCTTTTCGGTTCGGAATTGGCCCATGCTTCCAATGTACTTTTTTGTTGGAAATTACGTCTAAAATCATCCCACAGAGTTTACCCATTATGAACTGTGACATCTTGTATATATTTTGTATGTTCAATGACTTTTATAAGACTTAATTTATTTTTCTTTTACTGATTTTTTTTAAACATAAAATAACAGTTTTTAAATTAATGATAATATACTAATTTACATTAAACTTGAACAAATATAAACATAACCTTACCATAATCTCAAGAATGAAGAAAAAAACAACTAAGGTGTGTGCTTTAGACCACACGATAGAAGTGAAAACATCAAAAAAGCGAGGTTAATAATGTAAAATATAAATTATAAATAATAGCCCATCAGAGAGAAGATGAAATGCTGTACAATTCCCTCATATGTAGGTACGATTTTTAGTTTCCGACATACTTTAATCCATATGAAAAAACACTTGATTTAATCGGCTCCAGTCGAATTTACCCGATCGTTACACATCGGAGATATGACGGCTCAATCTAATTCACTCTCTCTCTCTAGAGAAGTTTTCATTTCAAAACATTAATGTATCAAATTATTGTCATAAGACAGTATAATTTATATACATAACTTTTTAATGATCTTCAGCGTTATGTTACTGACATTATTGATTTAGAATGTTTTATGTTTGATAATGGCACTTCGATGAAAGGAAAAAAATGAAACTTTTACATTGTAATCTTGTAGCCCTGACTTAGACACAATAGGCCATGGGATAAACCTCTGAGATGTGGAGGATTAACTCGGATATCTTTCAACGAGTTGAGAACAGATTTACTGGAGACATTGAGATAAGTCAACCTCAACGTTGTTTGGAATTGTATAAGAAAAAATCAACAATGTTTGTGAAGAATATTTAGTTGCGTACGTACACTGTCAGGGGCACAGAGCGGATTTATTTTTCCGCCTACTTAAAAAAAAAATAAAAAGCTTTTTTCGTTTATCTTAACATTTTTTTATTTCTCTCTGGAAAGCTTCAGCCTGTAGAAAAGTATCAAGAAAGAACCGTATTATTATTAAAAAACATTACAGGCTAATTTTCTTGGGTATATCTTCCTTCATTCATGAATTATAAATATTGGAGATTTATAAATTTATAGATTTATAAAACCGTTCACTAATTATAACGAGTTTTTTATTTATTTATTCAATTTATATTCCTTTAGACTCATCAAGAGTCCCTCTCCACGGAAATCTTTAGTAAAAGACGAAAGATTTATTCGTTTTGAAGGGAGACCAAATTTTCACAAATTTCATCAGAACCTTATCAATCATCCAAATTTCCTAGCACAATCCCTATCTAGTTCCACTCATCCCTTCAACCCTCCTCGAAGGTTGAAGCGGCAGTGGCCCAGAGATCTTTTATAGTATTTATCTTGGAGTTCTGGCAATGGCCAGATTCTGCACTCAAGGCATGAGTGGATGTGGTCAAAGCGCACTCGCTCAAAGTCCTGCTTTTCCTTCTATAGTTGGAGGAAGAAGCCTGGCTTGGGGTTCCCTGCCTGATTGTATACATTGTATATAGGTATGACTGTGTTTTTATGTTTTTAATTTACTTATCTTTAGATTATTATATTTTTTATTGTACATAGTTTTTTATTATTATTATTTAGTTATTATTTTACTTTTGTTAATTTTATTTTTTCTGTATATATGGTTTGAATGTGTTCATATATCACTATAATCATTGTCCACGAGACAGATTATTATATGTCTAAATAAATAAATGTAAATAAATTATATTCCACATTCAATATTGATAACTGCCACCAAAAATTGTAAAAAGTGAATCTCAGACAAATTTTAACTTTTTTCCAATTATGAGATATATCAATCTCCTGAAGCAAACTTATATATATATATATATATATATATATATATATATATATATATATATATATATATATATATATTTGCGAAAAACTGTAAAATAATTTCAACTGTCTAATTCAGTGTTCGTTTATTTTCTTTATGAACTATAGTCCGCGGTACAGACCCCTTTTTATCAAATTATTAACACACACAAATATTTTATTTAAGAAAACTATCGCAATTGTGGCGTTTTCAATCTGGAGATCAGTAAACGCATTTAATTTGGTACTAAAATATAATGAATACTCAAAAAAATTACATTTCTGTAAAAATTACATTAGACTGTAGCGCGCCTAAACGAATGTACCGATTTCAATAAAACTTGGCTAAAGCCCTTTACATTTATCTATATAATTTATAGTTATATATCTATATGTGTTGATTTTATGTTTTTTTAGGTATAAGAAATTTATTGAAAAAACAATAAAAGAATAGTTGAAATCGGACAATTTGGCAAAAATGTGGTGTTGTAAATATTTTCTATACGTTCTGCTCCATGCTAATATCCTTTGTGTTGGTTTTTGATTTTAAGAAAGTCCTATATCAACTAAAATAATAGAGACATTTTTATTTCCTACCTCATTAATAATGATTAAAAAAATAAAATTTAGACCAACGTTAGGAATTAGCTTTTTATTCATTTTCCTGTATGTTACAAGGAAAGTACTGTAGCATTTGATGTATAACTGTTTCGAAATAATAATATATTGTTTAATAATTTGCAGCGTTTTTTATTTACTTTATAAAAAAATAGGTTACTTTTGCTCCTATTATGCTAAATAAACAGTATTCCCCTAAATAGATTAGACACCCTCCTAAATGGCCTTAAACTTTAGGTGCGGGAACAATGGCAGAAAATTCTGATTTCTTTTTGCTCATAATTGAAAAAAAAAATGAGAAGAAGAACTAGGTCTAGGAAACATCTCGCCAAACACACTCAAGAAATAAAATACATATCTACTTTTCATGAAAACTATTTAATGTCGTAAATTTACATCAATTTTCAATTTCATTGTACATATAAAGTTCGTGGTACAGGTCCCTTTTTATCAAATTATTAACATCCGGCTGAAACTTCGTAAATAGCTCCATTTCATCGTAACCTACAAATATTTAATTTACGAAAATTTTCGGTAGTGGGGCGTTATCGATCTGGAGCTCGGCAAACTTTGTCTATTTAATTAGGTAATAAAAACTCCAAAATACGCTTTTGTTTTCAACTTGAATCCAAAGATAACTGGAGTACAAAGTCGAGAAAAAAATAGAAAAAAATTGTCAAAATATGGAGGTTATATAGGACAAACGGTCCAATATTTTTGTTGGCCACCTTTTTTTCTCGACTTTGTGCTCTTACAACAGGCGGCTTACAAAAATATTGGGCCGTTTGTCCTAATATTACCTCGTTATTTTGACATTTGGGGATGTAGGTCATGCCAATCGGCTCAATAGTTTTGTAGTCCAACTTTTTTCTTGATTTTGTGATCAAATTATCTTACGATTCAAGTTGAAAGTAAATGGATATTTACGAGTTTTTAGTACACAATTAAATGGCAAAAGTTTGCCGACCTCCAGATCGATAACGCCCCAATTCCGAAAATTTTCGTAAATAAAATATTTGTAGGTTACGATTAGATGGAGCTATTTACGAAGTTTCAGGCGGATGTTAATAATTTGATAAAAAGTGGTCTGTATCACAGACTATATAGTCCAAGTGACAGATTGTTATATTTCCAAATAAATAAATACAAAAAAGTCTATATTAATTAATACAAAGCATATTTAGGGAACAAAGCTCGATTCAGAGTCTCCTCGGCCAATGTGAATATTGTACATATTTGTGAATGTGTTTTATTTATTTTATTATCATTCGGATTTAATCAGTTATTTTATTTATCTTGTATAATGATTTATCTTTTTTTTATATTTTGTTTTTGTTTATATTTATTTTCCTTTCTTATGTACATATTTTTTGAATGAATACTATAGCTCTAGTACCAATGCACTTCAGTGTCACAGACTGTATTAATACTCAATAAAATCATTTGGAAAAAAATAGTTAATTTGAGATTTATGTGCGAAAATTTTGGGCTTCATCTCAAGTTGTATAAAAAAATTATGTGATTTGATATCCTGCCATCTAAAAGTAACCGTATTTTCAGCAAAAATGAATACAATATATTATTGAAAACTTTTAAGTTATTATTTCTTTTATTATCTTGGAAGTGCTATAGTTTTTTTTTATTATTAAAAACACTTTATTCAGAAATATTACAATTTGTCACAGTTAAGGACACTTATAATAGAGTTCAGAGATTGCATTCATACCGTATATACAAAAATATAAATAAATAAAGTAATAACAAAAGAATAAGAAGAAAGAACAAAAGAGTAAAGAAAAAAAATAATATATATACACATAAGTAAATAAAAATAGAAATAAAAGTAAAACAAACACCTTATATAAAACATACATTATTTACAATTTGCCAGGTGATCTCCGAACCAATCCTGTCCCCTCCACATGTGGAGGGAAAAGGGAGGCCTAGGAGATCCCTACGCTTCTCCCTCAGCCACTTCACTGGTATTTTAAACCAGCGGAGGATGAGTAAGAGTGCTACAGCCACAGACACTCATGACTTGAGTGGAGAATCTGGCCATTGCTAGAACTCCAAAATATCCATATTTACAAAAGGTCTCGTGGCCACTGCCGCTTTAACCTACGAAGGGGATTGTAGGGATGGGTGGTGCTTGATAGGGATTGTACAACGGGATTTGGGTGATGAGAAAGGTTCTGGTGAAATTTGGAAAATTTGGCTGGGATAAGATCAAGAATAAATGGGATATTAAGGTCATGATGTAGGGTTTTATTGGTTACATAGAAGGGAGCATTGACTATTGTACGGAGGACTTTAGACTGAAAGGATTGAATGCGTTTGATGTTAGAAAATTTGGTTGTTCCCCATAGTTCTAGTCCGTAAGTCCAGATGGGTTTCAGTATTGTCTTGTAGATCAGTAATTTGTTTTCACCAGAAAGTTTAGATTTTCTATTCAGTAGTCTATATAGCTGGCCATATCGTCTGTTAAGTTCCTGTCTTTTAAGTCGAGTATGTGGATTCCATGTTAGTCGTCTGTCTAAGAGAAAGCCAAGATACCGGACTGTATCTGAGAAAGGAAGCTGGATGGAGTTAAAATAAACTGGTGGGCAGGTATTACGCCGAAGGGTGAAGGTAATGTGTTTACATTTAGATTCGTTTACCTTAATGCGCCATTTCTTACACCAGTGTTCAATCAGGAAGAGGTGCCTTTGTAAGTTTGCGGACGCTGTTTCAGGATCTGAGTTGGAAGAAAGGATAGCAGTGTCATCAGCGAAAGTTGCCAGGAGGGTATCGGGATGGACAGGAATATCAGCGGCAAAGAGAATGTAAAGGATGGGGCCCAAGACGCTGCCTTGAGGAACGCCAGCCTCAATTGAGTAACAGTCGGAGAATTCGGTGCCACAGCGAACTCGGAAGGAGCGGTCGGAAAGATAGGATCGGAGTACTAGGTATAAGGACTGTGGTAGATGGATTTTAAGCTTGAACAGTAATCCGGCGTGCCATACCCGGTCAAAAGCTTGCGCTATGTCCAGAAATGCACCCGAGCAATACTGCTTGCTTTCTAGGGTTGAGGATATATGGTCAACAACTCGGAGTCCTTGCTGGACAGTGGAATGTTGGGAACGAAATCCGAATTGATGAGTAGGAAGGTTATAGGATTCAATTATAGGTAGGATTCGTTTCAGTAGGATCTTTTCAAAAATTTTTGAGAGGATTGGGAGTAGGCTAATTGGTCTATAGGATGCTGTATTGTTGGAAGGTTTGCCTGGTTTCAAGAAGAGGACGATGGTGGAATGTTTCCATAAAAGAGGGAAGTGGGTAGTTCGTAGGATGCAATTGTATATATATGTAAGAAATGCGATGGCTTTAGATGGAAGTTGTCGAAGGATCTGTGGGGTTAGAAGGTCATATCCAGGAGATTTGCGAGGTGTGATTTTCCGTAAAAGGTATTTGACCTCAGAGGGATTAACAGCTTTAGGTGGTAAGGAGAGTGGGATAGGTATTGAGAGGGATTCTTCTACTTTTACTGTGTGGCTGGGATGGGATTCTGGATGAGGAGCGAAAGTATAGGAAAGGTGTTTGGCAAATTCCTCGGCTTTATCTTCATCAGATGCTGCCCAGGAGCCATCATCTCGTCGAAGTGGGTGGGAAATATGATGGGATTTGAGGATTTTTCTGGTGATATTCCAAAGGGAATTATCATGAGCAGAGAGTGTGGTGAGGTAGGAATTGAATGATTGGGATCTGAAGGTGGCTAATTCTTTTTTTAATTTTTTACAGTGATAATTGTAGGAGTGGCGGTCGGCTGGATGTCTGGTACGTTGCCATAATAATCTGGCACGGCTTTTTATGTGGATTAGGTCAAGGAGGTGTTGAGGTAAATTATGTTTCTTAAGGATTTTTGAGGAGTGATCAGGGGAGGAAGCAGTCCAGACTGCTTCTTGAATTTTGGTAGTGAAGGAATGTACTGCATTGTCCAGGTCTTCAGAGGTTTTCAGGGTTACTCTGAGGTCAATTTTATCGGAGAGGATTTGATGAAAGAGTTTCCAGTTAACTGGGCCTCTGATGAAGGACGGAGGAGAGGGTTTAGGAATAGGAGCTAGTGATACTTGGAGTATTAATGGGCTGTGGTCTGAGGAAAGCTCGTCAAGACGGGCAACGGAATGGTTGAGAGCACCTAAACCATTATGGATAAAGAAATCGAGGATATCGGGATTACGGTTAGGATCAGTGGGCCAGTAGGTTGGTGAGTTGGGTGGAAGAAGGGTAAAATTTTGGGAATTGAGTACAGACAGCAATGTTCGACCACGAGAATTCGTGGTTCTTGAACCCCATTGTTGATGTTTGGCGTTTAAGTCTGCACCCAAGATGAAATGATGTCCTAAGGAAATGAGGAAGGAACTAAATTGGATATTGGAGATGGATTGGTTTGGAGGGCAATACGCTGATGCAACGGTAATAGGAAAGGAGAAGGTTTTGATTACGACTGCGGTGGATTGTAGGAAATCGTGTGTAGGCAGTGGGAGTAGGTGATGGGAGAGGGATTGGTGCACAATGACTGCAGTACCGGCATGTGCTCTACCGTCAGGATGGTCGGTACGGTAAGTTATGTATTGTGGTATTTTTAGGAGCTGTTTTTTAGTCAGTCGAGTTTCCGTTATTAGGGCTACGTCTACGTTCTTGTCTTGTAGTAAGGTTGTTAGTTCGTGTATGTGATTTCTAACACCATTCGCATTCCAAAGGAGAATGGATATGGGTTTGATGGAAGTCATTTAAGGATTTTTTAAAGGAGGGATAAGGTGAGATACTAGGTTAGTGAGAAGTGATATCAGTGGGGTAACAAGGGATTTAAATTCTGAAAGAAAGGATGTCAATAAGCTGGTTAGATCTGTAGCATTAGGAGGTGGAGGAACATATTGGATTTGATGTTGCTGAGGTTGTTGTTGATTAGGTACATTAGGTGGGATAGGATATTGAGATTGGGGTTGAGTTTGTTCTTGCGGCAGGGCCTCACATACATTAGTCGGGTCTCTACCCCCAAGTAGCTTGGCAAAAGAAACCTTAGAGTTCACAATTTTAGCGGGTCCTCTTCTTGGTTTAGGTGTATCATCAGGGTCCCTGGGTTTCATATATCTCGCTTTAAGATTTTTATAAATTTGGCAGCCTTTGTAGTTGGCTGGATGGCCTTCCAGGCATAGGGCACAGACTGCTGGTTCTGTAATTGGTTTATTACACTCGCCAGACTTGTGTGTTTTACCACATTTCACGCAGCGTGGTAAGTGGTGGCAATAAGACTTGGTGTGGCCATATGCTTGGCAATTATGGCACTGGATGAACTCTCTTTTTGGGTACGGTTTTTCGACCTTTACGCTGGTGTAGAAAATTCTATGCACATCGTATATTTTTTCGATCCCAGGCGATGGCTCTAGATCGACGAAAAATAAGGGCAATGGGATTTTATTCTTTACACCTGGTTGTTCTTTATTTTCTTTTAAAACATTGGTTATCTGACGTATTTTGAACCCTAACGCCGTTAACTCTTCTTTAATCACTTCTATTGGGGTTGAGGAGTGTAAATTTCTTATTACAACTCGTAGTGCTCTTTCCTGTTTCAACTGGTATGTGTGAAAGTCCGCATTTGTGTCTGTTAAATATTTTACGATTTTTCGGTACGCTTCAGGTGTGGCCGGTATTATTTTTGTATCGTTTATTCTGTTTAGGCATGTATAGCTACCTGGGCAGATTTTATTAAGTTGAGTACACAACAACTGGAAATTTCTCAAATTTTTGACAAAGATAGGAGGTGGGCGTGGTTCTCGAGGTATAGGTGCATCTTCCATTTCTTCCCTGTCATTTTCAAGCACCTGGTATGGATTAGGTGTAAAAAATGGAGATTCCATTTCTTGTGAAGACGTACTTGGCAGTGGTTGAGACACAGATTCTTGAGTGTTCGCTGGAGGAGTTCCGGGGGGTGTTAATCGCTTACTACGACGTGTTTTCTGTTTAGGCGGTGAATTACGTGGGGTAGAGCCAACTGAATGGGACCTCTTAGTTGGCATTACTTGGTGATAATATCGCATATAAAAAAAAAAGAAAGGGAAAAAAAAAAAATAAAATAAATAAATAAAACTACGTCTGCGTGTTATTACAATGGATGAACCACCGGCTGAGAAACAGCCAGTTACGTGGCAGAGCCACAACTGGAGAGGGGAGCCGTCAGCTGTTATGGCTATAGAGATTAAGCCTATAGACGCTAAATCACTAAATTCACTGTCTGTAATAGTACACAGTAAATAACAACACTACTCACTGTGGTGTTAGTCCATTGTTGTTGTTTTGATGTCTGCTTAACTAGTTTTTTTTTAAAAAAAGTAAAACTAAGCACTTATTCTACTAAAAAATAGTAAAACTGTGGGACACGACGTGAAATGTGGGTATTCAAATCAAGCGCATGCGCAGAACTGGAAGTGCTATAGTAAAAATAAATAAATAATAATTTTTAAATATAAAAAAAATGTAAAAAATAATTTTTTTTCGAATATTTATCATCTAAAATGACACTGTAACTGTGGTTTTTACCAAAGTTTCTATTATAAATATTGATCCGTATTTATGAATGGCCAGCTCAGATACTAATGTTTATATTTAAGATCAAAAATCCTGACGATTGCTTCAATTATTTTCAAGAAAACGTAAATATTAGGATGAGGAACATGCCAAATCTCAAAATAATCGGTACAGTAGTCTCGGAGAAAACCAGCGTACGGCAGACGGACAGATTTTTTTTTATTCGATTTTCGGAATCTACGTATTTTGAAAGGTAAAAACTCAAATTTTGAGAAGAGGGTTTAATCTATTTCAAAGTTTAATTATTGAGAATAATTAACCAAAATCATATACTGTGTAAAATATTGGATAAGAGAACTATCATAAATTCATAATAATTCTTTCCAATGCATCTTCTCTGTTCAATGAGGTAATAAAAAAATCATTTCTTAACGATGTAATTAAAATCAGTTTTATTTCCTATTATTCTCCATCAAAACAATTCGAAAAATGTCTATCAAACATTACGGTAAATATGCATGGCGAACATTTATTTAAGATGCCTTTCGATAATTTAAAGGTGAAAAAAACCGTACATATCAAGTATATATGTAAAAGTAAATGGTAAATGTACAGGCATTTGAAAAAAAATGTTTAAGTAATTCTAAAACTAAATTTGGTGTAATTTTTTATTGTACTACTATATTTTAAGCACTTAAAATACATACATATAAATGGTTTTAACGATTAATCGATGTGTTAATTACCAATTAAATCCATATTGATATGTAGTATATGATTATGTACATAAATATATTTTTTAAATAAATTAAGAAATTCTTTATTTGCAGAACATACCAGTATTTCCGAAAATTAGAGTAAGCCCACCAGTGATCGACATACCTAAGGAAAATTTTGTCTTTTTTGGCTTATATCACCGTAATTATTATAGTTATAAATATTTAGAATCCCTAGGATTTCTTTTTTCTATTTAGCACTTTAAAATTGAAAAAAATATTCAATTATAGAGGCATAATTTCAATTTACAAAAAAAAAACACATTTTTGCACTAGTGGTGGACAACCCAAAATTCAATTGATCTA
>OV725077.1:226870679-226925679 GCA_928085145.1 Nezara viridula | reverse complement strand
TCTACAAAAAAAGTGAATACTTTTTGAGTTATTCGGAATCTAATTTTACCATCCCTCGTAACTTTTTTTCAAGCTCATGTTCGTTGAAATATGTTATATAGATAAATGTAAAGGCATCGAGCATAACACTTTAGCGAAGTTTCATTGAAATCGGTACATTTATTTAGGCGCCACAGTCTATAGCAACGCAGGTTTTCGGTCGCCATCTTGAAAGGAAAAGACGGATAGAAACGTCGATGAAGGAGTATCATCCTAGAGTGACTTTTAATTTTAAAGTCAAATCTCAAAAAAATCGTTCCAGTAGTTTCGGAGAAAATGCACGGACGACGGAGTACAAAAAAAAATATTATTCGTTTTTCGAATTCTACGCATTCTGAAAATTAAAACCTCAAACTTTAAAAGGAGGTTAATTTTTTGCATTTTGGTTCGATCACAATGGTTCATTGTTGAAAATAATAAACAAAAAATATCTAAAAAGCACTAATAGTGCTTTGATTTCGATGGAACTTTCTTTATTTTTTAGAAAATTTAAATACCTTTTAAACATCTTATAACAATATTGACAGAAACATGTATACTTTTTGGATTATTTCGAATCTAATTTTACCATCCCTCGTAACATTTTTTCCAGCTCCTTTTTAATTTAAAAAATACTACAGAAATCAGAAAAACATGTCCATCCTGAGGGAATGAATGTACTTCCGTATCCACTTAAACACGTAGATTGTTAGAAAAATTAACATCTACGAATATTGAAAGTTAATTTAGTAGTTGTGTGCCGTTCACTTCACATTAAGGCTCATGGCAAATAGATTTTGTCCCAGATATCTTTGCATGTCCACATCCAAAAAGTGTTGAGTTTCGTTCGAGGCACTACTACTACTAAATCAAGTTTAAACATTAGTAGATGCCAATTTTTCTAACAATCTACCAACTATTTAAACTAGATATGGAAGTACACTCTCTTCTAAGCTTTTTTTAAAAATGTAGTGTTTTTTTCTATTAATTTTTATTATTATGATATTTACAAGTGTATTCGTATAAATACATCAAGCAAATGAGTACAGAGGAATATAATCACATGAAAACGCCTGTTGAGAAACTACCCATTCGTAGTACTCTAATAATATGTCTAAATGAGGAAACCATGAGGCCATCTTCTTTACAGACGCCTCGAAGGGTTATCAGGAATCGAAGAGGAAGCAAGGTTAGAAACAAGAGGATTGGGATGGTTTTGTAATTTATTATGGAAGGATAGGTATCTGGATTGTGCCAAATCGGAAAAATATGGAACATTAAGTTCTTTATGGACTATTTTATTGTTGACAGAGTAAGGAGAATTGAAGATTTTACGAATGATTTTGGATTGTGAGGATTGGATACTAGAGGAATTTGATGGTTTAGTGGTGCCCCATAGCTCGACTCCGTAAGTTCAAATAGGTCTTATTATAGCCATGTATATGAGTCTTTTGTAATTAATTGGAAGTCTAGAGCGTCTTTCTTTTTCAATTCAAATATATTTTTTAATGTTTTATGGAATCAAAACATTTTCTAAATATTTCTTTGAGAATAAATAATTAAGAATCAGCATAACCTTACGACAAATATAATAGAAACCAAATATAAAGCGTTCAGTTCCTTTTTGTAAATTTTACACCATTGCTCAGAAAATAAATTTACTTATTTTGTTCGATCAAAATGGTTAATTATTGAAAATAATAAACCAAATATCTAAAAACTTACGTAAAATTTATGGACTCCTTCAAAGCACTTACAAGTCTGCTTTTCAATACGCTATCCGGCTCCAGTTTGATGTAGTGTTGCCCAAATAGGAGACCGAGACGAGTATTGGTCTTGCAAACTCAGTCTTGGTCATGGTCTTGCGCAAGACTCTCGCAACTGTCTTGCAGTTACTTATTAGCTTATTACTATAGTGATATTACTTTATTTTTTTAGACAGGAGAAACCTAACTAAGTAGGAATGAAAAATTAGAGGAAGTAGGAATGCTAAAGTAAATTGGTTATATCAATTATTAACATATAGTATCTAACATTGTCAAGTATTAGTAACTATTTTACCTTAATTTTTATTTAAAAAATCTTTTTTTTTTTACTAGTTCTGATTTTAGTCTTGCAACAGTTAGGCTGCCTTGGTCTTGGTCTTGCAAAGTGGATGACCAAGACCGATTTTGGACAACACTAGTTTGATGGCAAAGCTCAGTATCTTCTTTTTATCTTAGATAGATAGATAGTAAGTAGTAATAAAGACACTTATAAACACAAAAATGAGTGAGCCCCATACTGCTGCGTTTAATCATTATTGTTAACAACATAACATAAACGCTTACAATTTCGATAAGGCCATCAAATATAACACAATTACAGCAAAAGGCGTTCAACACAAAAATTAAATTGTGAAATGTAATAATTCATTCAAAGTAATATATAATTAGGATTAAGGGAAACATATATAGAGAGAAATTTATTTACTGAATTCGCCTCTACCCGACAGGGTCATTGGCAATCCTTTCTTCAATCAAACGTCTCAAATTCTATTGTAGAATCCCGTCTTTTCAAGAAATCCATCAGGGTCTCCGTATCCTGAAACATTCCTTGGACAGTTTTGCGCATGTTATTGTTTCCTCTTCTGGCTGCATGTGGTTATGTGGTTCACTATTCGGGGAACCATATCTGGCACAGGTAAGTGGATTTCGACCGTGGAGTAAGTAGTCGTGCGAAAATTTGTAGTGACCAATTCCGAGGCAGTTCAGGATAATAGATTTATATTGTGTTTGAAAGTTAAAGAATGTGTTGTATTATAGTAGGTATAATGCTACGCATTCATCGTTGTAATGATGTAGAACCTCAAATTTTAAGGGAAGGGTTAAACTTTTTAGCCTCCGATTCACAATTTTCCACTGATTAACTTAACTTGTACTTACCCAAATAGGTCCTAAGACGTTGATGTTAAAAGAAGCCCTGGTGTATTCTTCATCAATTTTATGGAACGCTCCTACCAAAGCTGCATTGTTGATGAGCAAGTAGATAGGTCCCAGTTCGTTCTCGATTTTGGAAACAAGTTCTTCTACATCTTTTCTAAAAAAAAGAATTTCGACAAAAGTTTATTTTTTACAATATATTTGCAATGCATTAAATAAATGTGTAGTCAATTATTCAATTTTCTTTTTTCTTGGAAAATGTAGAATAGAATAGAATAATCAATGTATGTATTTAAATTCAGTCTGAAACAAAATAGTTAAATTACAAGTATCACAAGTATTACATCTGTCTAATGACTTAATAGTAACCAAAAGTGTGGCCTAAAATCGGTCTTGCAGTCTTGGCCTTGGTCTTGCACTTTTGCAAGACATAGACCAGGACCAAGACCTTCTTATTCGATGCAAGACAAGACCCTGTAGAATTGCCAGACTGCAAGATTGACCTGCAATACTCTTGTGGTCTTACAGCGAAGTCAAACTGTAACTATTTTCAGATACCGTACGGCGCTTAAATATTTCAACTGTCTTAAATCTAAACAGCGTTGTATTTCTTGTTGAATTGTATATTTGAATATGGCTTTACAAATAATAATACAAAATTAATCATAAGGCAGGACAGGAGTAAGATAGAAAAATGAAAAAAGAAATGTTCTTATGAATAAAAATTAAGACAAAATAGTTACTAATAAAATAGTTCTGTGATTTGTTTTCTGTTCTTTTTCTCCCTTACTTCGATATTTCGGCTATGTTTTCTCCGGCCATGAGAGAGGATCGGGGATTAATGCCCCAGTTAAATTCGAGCTTGTAATATTCTGTTGTCAGGCGATACCTGTTTAGCAAACGCGTTAGTTCGCTCAGTCCACCCCATCTTCAACGAAGCAATCGAGGTAACTGTATTTTTAATTTTATTTTGTGTTCCTGTTGCTCTCCTTTTAGAGTATACGGGGATTCCCCGGGGTAGGGGATAAGAGCGGTGGATTAATGCCAGAGTTAAAAGGTCCATAACATCGGTTATTAGGTTGCCCAAGTAACGCGCGTGCATATCCGTTAGCCCGTTCGACCCCTCCCCCACCTCCGCCGCCCGAGGTTATTCTCTAAAGTTCCTGTGTATATATATATATATTTCGGTTGGTACTACTGACCATGAAGATCTTTGACCACGAGGTGTGGTCTCCTTACAGACATTTGTTGCTTGCTGGAGCTCACATAGCCTGGACGGGGTCATTCAACCTCACGTTGCTACGAACCATGGTCTCCATGGTGCAGCGGCAGGCCACCCGTAGCTCCATAGTCAACCCTTTGGGGCCAATCTGGCAGTGTTCTTCCCACCGTCTCACTCGGGTTCAAGGACAGAGACAAATCGGTATAGATCCATGGATTATGGCTGCTCGGATTCAGCAGGCGGACGAGGACCTATATTTCTTTCCCCGAAACAAACCGTCCATGGACCAAACCTCAGGGAAGCTACTAACATCCTGGTTAACCACATCCAGATTCCCGATTTAAGTACACGAGGAAGATTCATAAGTCCTACACCCGGTCGATGTGAGTTGCCTCCAGTAGACTGACGGGCTTTATATTTATATTTAAGTATGCCAATATTGGCGAACACCTTTCATTTATTTTACCCGGACTGGTTAGGTAAGTTTACCTTGACTAATAAAATGATTCCTCAGTACTGACAAGTATTATTGAAATTATGAAGATATTTTGTTAATACTCCACTTTTTTTTACAGGAATAGCTGCAACAGGGACCGATACAGTTTCAGGAACTAAGTGTTACATTAAACTTTCCAGAAATTATTTTGCAAATTAAAAGTATAAAAAAAAGTTTTGTAGTTTGAAATGAGTTGCTCGAAGCAGTCCATCGAGAAACCTCTCCACTACAATGGATGTCTTACTAATTGGCAAGATACCACGTTTGAGGAAAAACAAAAACAAATGGATAGGTACAACAACAAAAAAAAATATGGCGCAGAGATTCATGCAACAGACTAGAAAGAAATGAAAAAAAAAAATATGTATAAGTATATATACACATATGTCGTATCTATTACAGTAGTATTTACTTGATAGCTACGTTGGTCGTGTAGGCGACCGCTTTGGCTCCCAACTCCTTCACCATCGCTACTGTCGTTTTGTTGTTGGCTTCGTTTATGTCAGCGCAGGCGATGACAGCTCCCTCTTTCGCCAGAGCAAGGCATAACTGCCGCCCTAGCCCGCGGCCAGAACCCGTCACCTAGGAAAGTAGAATAGAACAGTAAACATACTTTTTATTCTTGGACTTGATCCTTTAATAATAATAACAGGATATATTAACAGGATTCCAACCCTCCTCCCTTGGAATCCTGCTTTTCCTTCTATAGTTGGAGGTAGAAGCCTGGCTTGAGGTTCTCTGCCTGATTGTATATAGGTATGGCTGTGTTTTTATGTTTTTAGTTTACTTATATCTAGGTTATTTTATTTTTTATTGTACATAGTTTTTGATTATTATTTTACTTTTGTTAATTTTATATTTTCTGTATATATAGTGTGAATGTGTTCATATATCACTATAATTATTGTCCACGTGACAAATTATTATATTTCTAAATAAATAAATAATACAAAAAAAAAAAAATAATAAAATAAAAAAGAAGAAAGGCTAAGTAAGCAGTTCTTTAGGCAAAACAAAAGGCAGAGGGGTATGGAAGGTAACTTCGAAGGTAATATAAAAGTTTTCTATACAACCCTCTGAAACATGAGCAGAAAAAAAAAACCTATGTAAAACCACAATAATGACAATATTCACATCAACCCCAAAGAAGTAATGAGAAGCTGGGCAGAATACTTCAAACAGCTTCTGAATATGATCTGGAGGAAACCCGGGAAAAGGTAGATGACTTCCTTTATGAGGACGATGTTGCAGAGGCACTGGCAACACTGAAAGCAGGTAAGTCGGTGGGAATTGATGGAATTTCTGCAATTGGGTTCTAGATGCATAGAAATATTTCAGCATAAATAAATTTAGGAAGGAAAAACAATCCCAAATGATTGAGAAGTCAAAAACTGTTTGTAGTCAGTGCACGCGGAACTTTATGCTCAAAATCTTTTATTCTATGTTTTTTTCTCTAAAGGAAAATCATTTTCAAGCTGCACAAATATTTATAGTAATTTGCCTCAATCAACAAATTTGGGAAAAATCAGCATTCGTTGACTGTGGTTACAGACCATAATACTTGACCCAATTATTACGTTTAGCCCACGCCCAATTTACCGATCTTTCATACCAGAATTAAATGAAAAAAAAAAACCAAGAAAAGTTCGAAAAATCTGTTTTTTTATTGTGGCTGAAAAATTATTTTCTCAAGTTGCCCGTTTTAACAATTTTGATTTTACTTGTTTTAGCCTACATATACACTTAAAAAAAAACTTTCTTTAAAAAAAAGTTTCTTGCCTAACATCCCTTAAATTAGTCGCTATTTTTTCCAAGTAGCATGACTTGACTGGTAGATTCTCATTTTTTAAATGTAAATGTTATAAATATTAAAAAAAAAATGTATTAAAAATTTTCATTTGATAATTTCAATTTTTTTGCACCGACTTTTTGACTGTTAATAATAGTACTATAGTTTGAATTTTAAAACAGATTCAGGGCAGACTTATGCGGAAATAATAAGCAAAATTAATTTATAAATGCAATGGAAAAATATTGAGTTGTATATCTGTTTAAGTAAATTTATAGAATAATTTAGGTTAGATTTTCAATTTAAAAATGGTGGTAGTGAGTTGTAAAAGTGAATATTAAAAATAAAAATTATGTTTTTTTAGAAAAGGTGAATTAATAATTATTTCACTGCAATAGTTATTAACTATTTTAGCTATACATAAATATGTTTTTAATAATCTAAATTTTAATTGGGGATATGACAATTGTAATGTAGGTTTTAAAATAAACACAACCTTATATAGGAAGGTTTTAGTATTTGACTAGTTTAATGTGTTGGCTAGTGCGATTCAGTCCATAATGATTTTTAATTATTAAAATAGGTATGTAAAATAGAGTATGAAATTAAAATAATTAATTATAAAATATAATTAGGCTGTGACAATTGTTTTGTTCGTTAACGGTCTCTTCCATTGACAATGGTCCGACGACTGAAACGTTGATGTAAAATAAAGTAGGAGTATAGTGATCAAATATATAGTTCTATTATCAATATTAAAGTGAAGTGCTGACCTGAAAATTTGTATGCATATAAATATTTATTTATTTATTTGATGTTTTGTTGCCTCTACCCTGTAGGGTCATTGGCAACGCCTTTAAATTACACTCTGTTGTAGAGTTTTATCAGTTTTAAAACCCTTAAAGTTTTTTTTACTGCATTTTCACTGTCTTGTAGATTTTCTTTTAGACTCTGTGCCATGTCTAACTTTTTCCTTGTATTTTCAAATGAAGGGCAGTCTTGAATAATGTGCTTTACTGTCCTTTGGACATTGCAGCTCTCGCAGGTCGGAGGATCAAGTCCTCTTAGTAAGCAGGAGTGCGAGAACTCACAATGTCCAAATCGCAATCTGCAGAGGGCTGTCTCCTCTTTTCGAGATGATCGGTGGGAGGTTTCCCATTTTAGACATTGGGGCTTAATTTCTTTTAATTTAGATTATTTTTGTTCCCAGTTTTTTTGCCACATGTTCCACACCTTTTCCTTAATTTTTTTAACATAATCCTCTAGAGGGATTTCATTAATTGATTTCACGGGTGTTGTTTTTGGCTTTCTTGCCATGTTGGCTGCTTGATCAGCTTGTTCATTACCGATGATCCCGCAATGCGAAGGGACCCAAATGAACACTACATCTTTGCCCTTCTCCCTTAGTAGCGACCAAACGTTTCTTACATCTTTTGCGAGAGTGGTTTTGGGCCTGGTATGTTCAATGCCTAGTAATGAACTCATAGAGTCTGTCACCACTGCCCAATTGGTATTTTCACTCGTCTCTATATCTTTAAGAGCTTCTCTAATTGCTAGCATTTCACCAGTAAACACTGAACAAGCCTCCGGAATTTTGAATAGTTTTTGAGTATTACAATTTATAACGGAACATCCTACTTCCTTATCTACTTTTGAGGCATTCGTATATAAGATGTGACACCCCTTATATTTTTCCAAAGTTTCTAAAAATAGTTTTTGAACTTCAACTGGAAGTGTCATATACTTTTTATATCTGGCAATCGAGGTATCTATAGTTGGTTTGACATTGGTCCATCGGGGAATTATTATATCCTGCACATCCGAAAAATGATCAAGAAGTATTTCTATAAAGTTTTTCTCTCTCATGTTACCTGTTTCCTTATATAAATAATACTTTATCTATTCTGGGTCAGGTCCCTTTACAATTGTATACAGAGATATAAATGTGGGCTTTGTAGCCTTAGAAAATAATCACAAAAAAGAAAAACTAAGGTGTGTGCTTTAGACAACACTATAGAAGTGAAAACAGCAACAAAGCGAGATCAAATATAAATTTTAAATAATAGCTCATTATAAAGAGAGTCAAAAGCTGAACATTTCCCTTGCTTACAGTATGCAGGTCCGATTTTTAGCTTCTGAAATATTTTAATCCATGTCTTCCACAAAACCCTTTAATTTGGGTATGCGTTTCTATTTTATCCCAATAATTTTCAATTATTTTTATTATTTCTTTTCAGTTTATATCGGTAAATAAATTTTCTACATCAAAACCGACCAAACACCTATTTTCTATTTTATTTATTCTTTCAAGCATTTGATTCACCTCCGTTGAGTTCTTTACATCATTGTTACTATCTGATATTTTAGGTTATTGAGAGTGGAATTGAGATATTTAGAGCCAAATTTATCAGTTTCCATTGATATTACTGATGTAGGACTAAGTGGAGAGCCACTTCAATGTCCCTTTACTAATCTATGTATTATTGGTGTATTCTAGTTAGGATTAATTAGATTAATTTCGTTTAGTAAGAAATTTTTAGCGTTAATAACAAAATTATATTGCATAAAATATAGACGTAAAAGAAAGGTTAATCTAAAAATGTACTTAATGAATTATAATTTACTAATTAAAATTAGTAATGTTTACTCGTTTGTTGTATCCAACGATTGTATAATATTTATGTGGAAATCTGGCATAAACAATCTATCTATTCTATCTATCAAAATCTCCAGTTGTAAGATTATGTGATGTTATATTATTATATATTTTCCATTATGCCTAAGAATTCCCGCTATTATTATCATTTATATTATTTCTCTTCTTATTTTTTATATATTGTTAATAATGAATGAATGAATGAATGAAAATAATTTTATTATTCTGGGACTAGTGTCCCTTTAGAATAAGTTACAAATACAGAATATATATTAATATTTTGGTGTGTCCATAAAATACAGTTTAATAATTACAGGTTGATAAGGAATACAATAAAGTTATAAATAATAAAAAGATATAAATACGTGTAAATATAAAATATACAGAGAAAGTAATTAAGTAAACGAAATATCGATGAATCACAAAGTAATCAGAGTATCTGGGCGTACTTTGAGGTTTTTACAGCTTAGGTTTTGGTGTGCATTTCGTGATCAATCGGATTGGGAATGGAGTAGGTGTTCGAAGAGGAGAGATTTGAATGAGGATATTGATTTTGCGTGTCGAATATCTGAAGGTATAGAGTTCCAGAGGGAGACAACTTGTATTAAAAAGGATTTATCAAACGCAGCAGTTCGGTGAGGAGGAGGAAAGAGGTCGGACGCACGGGATCTGGTGGGACGGGATTGAAAGGAGCGTTTGAATTGTAGGATCTGTAGAATATAGGTAGGTCGACGTGTTGTAATGGCTCGATATAGGAAGGTAGCCAGAAAATATTGACGGCGGTAGGACGGATAGAGCCACTTCAATTTGGTGTAGAACTGGGTAATATACTTATCCCTTGAGATCCCGAAGATGAAGCGGATTGAGCAATTCATTAAACGTTTAAGTTTGGCTTCGAGTTCTCCCGAGAATCCACCATACACCATGCAGCCATAGTCGAAGTGGGGGACAACAAGAGAGGAGACCAGGAGTTAGGAGGGGTTTTGAATCAAGCACAAAAACAAAACAGTGTTGTCAAAATAAAATTTCAATGTTGTAATAATTGTAATTAGCATTTGTACTATATATTTGTTATCATTTGGTTTTGGATACTATCTCTCCTACTCTCTAACACGGTGTTGAATTAAAATACAATTTTGAATAATAGCTCATTACAAAGAAGAGAAAATACTGTACATTTCCCTCAGTTATAGTATATAGAGCCGATTTTTAGTATCTGAAATATTTTAATCTTTATACTTAACTAACCTCGTTATCATTTGTTTTTCGATACTATTTTTTCCTTTTCGCCTCCCTAATACGGCGTCGCTTCAAGATCTGATTTCCTCGCATACAGTATGCAGGTCCGATTATTAGTTTCGGGCTATACAGACATTTTAAACCATTCGTAAAAATATTTCAATTAGTCGACTATAGCCGACTTTACCCGAGCGTTAAAATCTAATTCACTTTCCACAAAAAAGTACAAAACGCGCCTAAAGAAGTTTTCACTTCAAAAACAAAAACAATATAGACATACTAAATAAGGGCTCGGAAATGTATGAAGATGACGGCGGTATTGGATGACTGAAGGATGCTTGGAAATATTTACGACGGTAGGGAGGATGCCACTTCAGCTCTATCTCTTAGAATACTGAAGATGAAATTTATCAAACCTTTTAGTTTGCCTTGAAATCCTCAGAGACGCCTCCATATACAGTACAGCAATAATTGAAGTGAGGAAATATTAAGGAAGTGATCAGGAGTTTACGGGTTTCAATAAAAAAGGTGGCGGAGGTAATTCAGACTTTCTAAAGTAGAAAAGGATTGGTATTGGATTAATGGCTTTTCCAGGAAAGGGTTTGATTAAAGGTTATTCCAAGGTTCTCAATGGTGACACACAATTTGATGGGATTATCATGTAGGAACAGGGTTGGGATTTAACAGTTTTAAGGAGTCCTCTTGAAGAAATCATCGGCTTAGATGAGGTATTGGAAGTGATGGATCAGGAGAGGAAGGTCATTAATGTAAATTTGGAAAGAGAGAAGGACATAAAGAGGAACCCTGAGAAGAACACCCCAGGAGAGGGGAAGTGCCTTAGAAGGAGGTCAACCCGGGACAACAATATACTGGGATCGATAGGAATGGAAGGATTTGAACCAACGAAGAGGATATTCTAGGATAGGAAAGATTTTGAAGTTTAGAAAGGAGGATGTTGTGGTCAATTGTGTCGAATGCTTTGTAAAAATCTAGGAAAATAAGGGTAGTAAGTTTTTGGTGATCGATGGAGTTTTGGAGGTCTGTAAATCTCACTTTAATAAAACCATTAAGCCAACAGTGGGGAAAAGTTTTATATATATATATATATATATATATATATATATATATATATATATATATATATATATATATATATATATATATTACCGATTCTCGTAAAGATAAATGAATAATTTGGTAAAATAAACAATCCAGATACACTGCTGTACTCACCAAGCACACTCTTCCTTTGAGTGACTTCGGTTCTGGCCTCAGGATTAAACTCCGAAGGAAGCTTCCGAAGGCTGTAGCTACCTCCCAGACTAGGAAGAAAAATAAATAAACCATATAGAAGGCTATGTAGAAGTAGGGATCTTTCTTCAACTTCGCTGGCTCCTTCAGGTCTCTCTTGGAATTCGGATCGTCTTCCCATCCTTCGTTTACGAACTTCATCTTCCTTTGTCTAAAATGACAATTTGACAAAAAATCATTCAGTTAATATCTAACAAATATTTATTTATTTTTTGTTAATATAGATATAAGAAATATTGTCAATAAAAGAAAAAAATCGAATTAAATTATCTTTATAATTATTATCAATTAATAATTATGGTGTTACTGTCCCAAAATAAACGGAAGATTTGAATCAATAACTATTTTTCTGTAAATTTGTATTGCTTTATTATTTTTAATTTCAATTCAAACTTTGAGATTTTACGTTTCATAATCATTTATAGGTTAAATATTCAGATATACTTTCAAATCTTTCTAGGCATATATCAGCCTTTCGATTAACAGAATGAATAACAAAATTGTTTCTTAACTGGGCACCATGTTAGAGAATAGAAGAGACAGTGTCCAAAATAAAGTGATAATTAATATATATTACAAATGCAAATATATTTACAACATTGAAATTTTATTTTGACAACATTATTAAGAAAATCTAAAAATAAGAATAGAAATAATATACGTGCTAATAATATCAGAAATTCTTAGGTATAATAGAAAATATATAATAATATAACATTACATAACCTTCCAACTGGAGATTTCCACATACATATTATACAGTCGTTGAAAACAACATAAACGAGTAAATATCACTAATTTAAATAAGTAAATTATAAATCATTAACGATTATAGATTGATATATATCATTATAGATTGACCTTGCTTTGATGTCTATATTTTATGCAATAGAACTTTGTTATTAACTTTCAAAATTTCTTATTAAACGAAATTAAACTAATTAACCATGACTAGAATACATGCATTAGTAAAGCTACATAAAAGTGGTGCTCCACTTAGTCCTATCATCAGTTATATCAATGGGGAAACTGATCAATTTCTCAATTCCATGCTCAATAACCTAAAATCAGATAGTAACAATGATGTAAAAAACTTAGTGGAGGCGAATCAAATGATTGAAAGAATAAATAAAATAGACAATAGGTAAATATTGTTTGGTCTGTTTAGATGTAGAAAGTTTATAATAATTGAAATATACTGGAATACAATGGAACTGCATACCCAAATTATAAGGTTTTATGGAAGATGCGAGGATTAAAATATTTCAGAAGCTAAAAATCGGACTTGCATAATGTAAGCAAGGGACATCATAGACGAGAATGTAGAACAATGGATATGAGAAACCACTATCGGATCCAGGATTTAATTTTTTTATGGGGCTTCAGGCCGAATGGTTTTTTTTTTTTTCATAAAAATAACGATAATTACTTTGGAAAAAAAAGAAAGAAACTAACTACCTATATGAAATGGTGTTTAAGTGGGCTCTTTTAAATTTAATTACACTAACAATAATACTTTCAGAGATAATGTTTTAATATTTTTTTCCATAAAACATGGTTATAATTCACCATTTTGGGGGAAAAGGCTTCATCGCCAAAGCTCCCCCCCCCCATCGTAGATCCGCCCGTGTGAGAAACTATGAATATTATTATTTATGAAGTATAAACAGTATCTCAATTTTCTATTTACATCTGTTATTTCCTTATATAAATTCATATTCCTTTTCGTGCAATCAATTGAAGTAAAATTACTGGTGTAGCGGATTCTTCCGCTAAAAATGACGGAAACTTCGGCTTCAAACGATTCACCAACTGAAGTCAACCACGATAATGCACCAGAAGCTATGTCCTGGGAAGTTGTGTCTGGACGAAAACGACATGTAGCTTCAGACAGAGATCCACGTCATAAACAAATAAAGGTTAGTGATACTATTATTACTAACAATCGATTCGAAGTTTTATCAAATACTCCGGAAGATAGACAGCCAGCAAATAATAATCCCATTATTATTAGACCTCCACCTATTCACATAAACGATGTGAAAGACTACACGGCATTAGTAACCTATCTTCACAATGAAGGTGGCCCTAACAGTTTCAGGTTGAAAACGTCTATGAGAGGAGTCAGCGTGTATCCAGAAAACGCAGAAATATACCGTAGGTTAGTGACCAGTCTTAGAAGGGGTGGAGCTGATTTTCACACATATCAACTCCCGGAAGATAAAACGCCTCGAATAGTTATTAAAAATTTACACCACGCCACACCTCCAGCGACCATAAAACAGGAACTTGCCAACTATGGTTACGAGGCAACCAACATCGTAAATGTTATATCAAGATTCAAAACACCGTTGCCAATGTTTTTCGTTGATGTGTCAAAAGCAACGTTCAATGATAAAATTTTCGACATTGAATTCCTGTATTACACACACGTGAAGATCGAAGAGCCAAGGAAAAAAAGGATCATTCCGCAGTGCGTACGTTGTCAGCAGTATGGCCATACCAAGACGTACTGCAACCACCAGCCGAGGTGTGTAAGGTGTGGTATGTGTCACGAAAGCACTTCCTGTACAAAGACTCGAGAAACAGTCGCAAAATGTGCGAACTGCCAAGGACCACATCCTGCTAACTACAGAGGTTGCGAAACTCTGAAAGAGCTTAGGAAGACCCGCACAAGAAACCATACTCTGCAAAGGCCTCCTAGAGTTCAACCCCCACCACCAGAACTACACGAGTTCCCACCACTGCATCAGCCTCAATACCCTCATCCGATTCCCTCAGGACCAGAACAACAGCAGCAGAGACAGCAACGAAAACCAGCACCGGCAACAAACCAAGAACAAAGGCCTAAAGGTATGAGTAGGGGCATTGCCCAAATGCTCCCTACTATTGAAACCTCCTCAGGTGATATCATACATTTGATTAGCGGTCTCAATAACCTCATACAGCCCCTCTTAAGTCTTCTACAACAGCTATCTCAGGCTACTCTCGCTCTTACCCAAAAATATGCCCCGTAATCAGACGACTGTGGGCTCCATGTCTATTATACTATGGAACGCAAACGGACTGAATCAACATAGAACCGAACTAGACATATACTTACACGAGAAACGCATTGACATTGCACTAATAACAGAAACACATCTGACACCACATTCTAAATTTTACATCCGTGGTTACAAAATCTACAGAACTGACCACCCAGATGGAACTTCACATGGAGGCACTGCCATAATTATCAAAACAACTCTAAAACATAATCCTTTACAATTACCCATAACACCAGAGATTCAAGCTACAGCCATTACATGATCAACACAACAACAAAACATTACTCTTGCTGCGGTTTATTGCCCTCCGAGGTATGTTCTGACACCCATGATGTTTAGTAATTTCTTTAAACGTCTTGGTAGATGCTTTGTTGCAGGAGGCGACTACAACGCCAAAGATCAGTTCTGGGGATCCAGACTATCTACTCCAAGAGGAAGGAATCTTAGGTATGTTCTTTATGAGCTTTCATTAGACACAATATCACCTAATTCACCCACGTACTGGCCAACTTCTAGACGGAAAACACCAGACTTACTCGACTTTTTCATAACTAAAGGACTCCGAACAACACCTCACACTATAACAACGAGTTCAGATCTTTGCTCTGATCATTCCCTTTTGCATTTGGTATTGTTTAAAGAGCCTTGTGAAGCTACAAAAAAACTGTCCCTGATCAATGGCATAATGGATTGGGACAGGTACAGGAACCAATTGGACACTGCTCTCTCTGTTCCTCTATCCATTAAAAACGAAGAAGAACTTGAGGATGCCGTTGAATACTTCACACGAAATATCCAAGAAGCAGCATGGTCTTCATCAGTAGCAAAACCTCAAAAATATGAGTTCCTACCAATGTACCCACAATACATAAGGGACTTGATCAGAGCGAAGAGGAGAGCTCGCAAAATATGGCAGACTGACAGACTCCCATCAGATAAACGAGCTTACAACAGACTTAATAATGAACTCAAGCGACAGATTGGAAAATTCAAACGAACAACCTATGACAACAACATCAGAAATCTCTCAACCGACGATGGAAGCTTGTGGAGACATACCAAAAACCTTATTAAGCATCGTGAAGTGTCAGCACCCCTTCGAAGACAAGATGATTCCTGGGCCGTGACGGACGGAGAAAAATCAGAACTCTTTGCCGAATATCTTTCTTCTGTTTTTGTACCACACACAGACTTCACTAACACTGTGCACGATAACAATGTACTAAACACTTTAGACATGCCCTTACAACTAACTTCACTTCCTATTTCATTCACACCTTCACAGATTGCTGAACAAATCAAAAAGTTGCCTAAAAGAAAAGCTCCTGGACATGACTTGATTAACGCTGAAGTGCTCCAACAAATGCCTAGAAAAGCTCTAGTGCTTTTGACAACTATTTATAATGCAATACTGAGGACAACTAAATTTCCCCTACAGTGGAAATACTCACATATAATAATGATTCACAAGCCTAAAAAGGACAAAAACTCACCTTCCTCATACCGACCAATCAGCTTACTACCTATCTGTTCCAAAATTTTTGAAAGCTTACTGAACAAAAGACTTGTTGATATACTAACAAACACCCAAATAATACCTGACCATCAATTTGGATTTAGGGCACATCACTCAACTATACACCAACTACATAGAGTAACGGACTACATATCTACAGCACTAGAGCAGAAAGTATATGCAACTGGCGTATTTCTGGATGTTGCTCAAGCGTTTGACAGAGTTTGGCACCAGGGTCTTCTCTTTAAACTCAAGACAATACTCCCACCTACATATTATCTAATTCTACAATCCTTCCTTTCCGATAGATTTTTCTCGGTCCGACACGGGTCAGAACTATCTTCCATCAGGTCTATCTCAGCAGGAGTACCTCAAGGTTCAGTACTCGCTCCACTACTCTATATCACATACACCCATGACATACCTTGTAGTCCCAACATTTTAACAGCGACATATGCAGACGACACAGCAATTTTAGCAAGACACAAAAATCCAACATACGCCTCACAGACCCTACAACAGTATTTAACAAGATTACATGACTGGTTCAAAATTTGGAAAATCCGACTAAATCAAGACAAATCACAGCACATCACATTTACGCTTCGACATGAAACATGCCCTCCAGTTTTCCTTGACGATACACAGATTCCACAGACAGACACCGTTCACTACCTTGGTCTGACATTTGACAGAAAAATGACGTGGGGCCCACATATAATCAAAAAACGAAAAACTTTAAATCAAAGATTAAGAATTCTGAGTTCACTTCTTTCAAAAAATTCAAAACTAAAACTTAGACAGAAATTGAACACATACAATTACTTACTAAAACCTATTTGGACTTACGCATCACAGATATTTGGAACTGCTAAAAAGACTCACTTAAACAAACTTCAAATCTTTCAAGCAAAAACATTCAGAACAATTACAAAAGCACCTTGGTACGTTAGCAACATAACCTTACATACTGACCTCCATATGCCGACTGTTAACGAACACATACGTATTCATTACAAACGATTCCATGACAACTTACAAGGACATACTAATACACTTATAAATGACATGGCCACTACGAATATGCCCGGTAACGTCTGTAGGAGACTGAAGAGGAGCTGGATGAGGGACCTCCTCGCCTAATGTGGATATCACGCCGAGTGAGGTGTCGCTGGGCACTGATCCTCCTCATGCCTTTCATGACAATTCTATTAATCAATCGATCTCACATTCACTGGTTGTCATTAGCATTATGACAGGTGTGAATAAAACATTTAAGCTAAAAAAAAACAAAAAATATTCCTTTTCTCTGTTTTACATTTTATACTATGATTTTCTCACTTTCTTTTAGCATAGTATTACATCATATTTTACCAACTATGTCACCCCCAACTAAGTCCCTACTTTGTTGCCGATAATATTTATTTCTTAGTTCTTTATTACAGTTATTATTCTAACTACTTTATTTCCCTTTAAGCTTATTCTACCTACATGTTGTTTTTTTGTTATTTAATGATTATAGTTTCTCATATCTATTGTTATCTATTTTCTTTCATAGTCTCGATGAAGGGATCAACTTTGGGCCGAAACGTCAGCAAAAATACAATAATAAATATACTAATTTATTATAACTTTTTCTTTTTTAACTAATCATCCCAACCATGATGAACAAGTTAAATCCAATAAACAAAAAAACATTGGCTACATTTCGGCTAGTAAGTCTTATTAGTTTGAAATTTCAACATACGTTTAAACATTTTTAAGAAGAATAGTTATATTTAAGAAAAAACTAAGATATGTGCTTTAGACTACACAATAGAAGAGAAAACACCAAGATGGCGTGATTAACAATATGAAATATAAATAATAGCTCATTACTAGGAGAATGAAATGCTAAATGATTCCCTCGCTTACAGTATACAGGTCCGATTTTTAGATTCTGAAATATCTATTTCTTTGAATTAATATATATCATCAATAAAACTATATGAGAAATATTTAAAAATGTGTAAAGTCGATAATATGAAGTGGTACTTTCGATTAGCTGATTCTAACGGAATCTTAATGGAATTTCCAGGAAATGGAAAGTGATGCATTAAATTTAACAGATTCGATGAAGGAGGGGAGAAAACATGGTAATTAATTGTTTTAAATGAAGTTAAACCGTCGTTTTCACTTTTACTTCTCTATTAAGTGAGAGTTGTGCAATGCGCGAACCGCAACACGTTTTTTTATGATAGTTTTTTCGTGTGTTCTGCCTTATCATTTAATTAATTTAGTAGAACAGACTAGAATAATTTATCTCTCAACTTACAATTTATAATATATCTTAATACGTAATCACATTCACTTATTTTAATAATATGTACATAAATAATTTACATATAACATGTATGATTTCGATTCCTCTCGCTTCTTTGTCCCTTACTCATGTTTCCTTCTCTTATGTTTAAAAGATTGTTTATTTAGAATTTGAAAACAACAAAATTTTATTTCTTTTTGTATACTATGGTTTAATGTAAGAAAAACTTCTTCCAAGTAAGTATTGCTTCATCACTAAGTTCATTGGTTACACAATTACCTATAACTTTTCGTTTTAGAATACATTTTTTGGAATAAGCCGTTTCCAAAATACAGTAATGCCAACATTCGTGGTTTTGATATCCATGACTTTAGTTCATCAGCGAAAATTAAAATCAAGAAGAGTTTCACTTTATGAATGGCATATTTGACGTTTATATAAAAAAAAAAATTCACGTATTTAAACAATTTCATGTATAGTATGTATATACATATTGAATATGTATATCTGATTCATTCTTATTACCATGCCTAGTTGCGCTTAAAAAAAAAAAAAACAGTCACGAATTTTATTTTATTATAGTTTTTTTATATCCATTTTATTTTACAGACTCATAGCACAAATGTGAAACTTCTTGATTTTAATTTTCGCTGATGAACTAAAGTCATGGATATAAAACCGACGAGTGTTGGCATTACTGTATTTCGGAAACGGCTTATTCCGAAAATTTTATTCCAAAACGAAAAATTACAGATCTTTATATACTCATTTGGAAGAAGTTTTTTTATATTAATCCATTGTATACAAAAATAAATAAAATTTCGTTGTTTTACAACTACAAAAACACTCTTTTAAACATTAGAGAAGGAAACATGTGTAAGAGAAAAAGACGCTATAGGTATAGAAATCATACATGTAGTATGTAAATTATATATGTACATATAATTAAAATAAGTGAATGGGATTACGTATTAATGTATAAATTATGCATTGCAAGTTGGAAGATAAATTATTCTAGACCGTTCTACTAAATTAATTAAATGATCTGGCAGAACACACGTAAAAACTATCATTAAAAAACCTGTTGCGGTTCGCGCATCACACAAATCTCAGTTAAATAGAGAGGTAATAGTGAAAACTAAGGTTCAACTTCATTTAAAACAATTAATTACCATGTTTTCTCCCCTCCTCCATCGAATCTGAATAGATATTTCAGAAACTAAAAATCGGACCTGTATACTGTAAGCGAGGGAATCATTTAGCATTTCATTCTCCTTGTAATGAGCTATTACTAATAAAACTTATTAGCCGAATGTAGCCGATGTTTTTTTTTTTTTTTTTTTTTTTTGCCAACGAATCATAAATACCATTAAAATAACAAAAGTCCTATTTATTATATCACTGGTTGGTTGATTATGGATTGTACGTTCCGTTGATTACGGATTGAACGATCCGTTGATTATGAATTTACGACTATTAGTTATTAAACTGTTATTTTTCATTGCAAAGTTTACTAAAGCGGCATTAAGAGATTTGCATTATCTGTCATAGCTAGATCAAAAATTGCCACACTAATTGTAAGTTGGAATATCACAAAAAAAAATTTCATCAAACTTCACTAATTTGATTTTCTAAAAAATTATATGATGATTTTTCGGAATAAACGGACGATAGATATCTATATATTTAAATATAATATCAGATCTAGAGTTAATCAACTGCAGTAAATGTATTTAAGGTTTGAAACATATGCTTTATACATGAAATGATTTTATATCGCACTTCTTCTTTCACACAAGTACAATGAAATAGTTTTTTAAACTATAGTTTTTTTGCCTTCATTTGGGGATTTTGAATACTTTTTTCAAACTTAACAATATTTTAAAAGTTTGCATTTATTTAGTAAATTTGATTTGATTTCCTTGAAAACATGTGATTTACGTTAAATATTACAAGTTTTCAAAAATTATTATTTATAATTTTTTAGTCACTCTCCGTTACCTTCTACATCTTTCTATATTAGATACAGTTCTTTCTAAAATTCTCCGCTTTCCAACGATATATTATACGTATGCCTTCATACTAGTATTTCCGGAGATTCATTTTCGACCTGGATCAGCAGTTTTATTTTTTCTCCTTTATTCAATTATCAAATTCTTTCAAAGTTATATTTAGTATTTTTTTGTAACTCTTAATAATAAGAGATAGTTAATTATTTGAAAGACACAATATTAAAGGTACATTAGAGGAAGACGCATATGGACATTGTGGATTTAAGCCCTGTAAAGTGACATCAACGGAGATAAGACCTAAATGATATTAAAGACTAAGACATCTAAAATTGTTAGAGCTGTTTTTGAGAAAATTGTAAAAAGTGTTTCATCGTTGATATAAAGTGGCACTTCTGGTTAGCCTATTTTAAGAAAAAATGTGCTGTCATATCTAAGGCATATACATATCTTAAATACGTAATATCAGTTTCGTACAACTTTACGTTTTTGAGCTAGACTGCTGAAAACGCATACACAGACACACAGACTCACAGACATACAGACCATTTTTCAGGACTTGGTTATTTGGACTTTGGACGGGGTACCTCAAAACGTGCATTTCCGTTGAAAACCCAGACTCAAAAATTTTCACGATCGCAATTCTTACCCTAACTATATATTACATATATAGATAGGTTAGTGAAAATAAAATAATTGACATGTTAGTAGAACATATGTTTATAACATTTACATTAGCTCAGTGACATTAAGGGGACCCTACACGGTAATTCATGAATGAACGTCACAAGAAGTTCCAAGATTGCCCGCTATCGCTTTGATCATGAAGACCCTTACACGTTCAATCATTACTGATCATTACTTATGTGAAGTTTCCACTTTTTTTTCTCTCCAATTTATTGTCTACTTGACTTTTTAAAGAAAAAATAGTTGAAAATGGTTAATAATAACATAGACTAGGGATATAAACAACTATTTACTTTTATGAAATTATTTACTTAATAACGAGACCTAGGTAAACTAACCTATCTAGTAGTAAGGTTAGTCTCATAGAAAATCGTATTGACAAAAGTTAGTAAAATATAAGTCAACTACTTACAAAAATTAAGGAAAGGTATTGCGAAAACAATAAATTTGTTGAGGAAAATGGGAAAAGAACTGATAAATATACACAACGTTAAAGTTTTTTTTTCCTAAAGTAAATTGTGAAGTTTCCTCATTTTTTTTTTTAATTTGTTGCCCACTTGACTATTTAAAAGAAATGGTTGAAGATGGTTTAAAATTATAAACAAAGGATATGAAAAAATTATTTAACTATTTACATATAATGAAAATCAGAAATTTATAATGGTTGTGAGGCCTAGGTAACATGTGATTAGTGACATAACATATCACTTCTCGTGAATGAAACTTTGATTTCCGGATGTTCGGAAATCCGCAGCGCACCACCATCAGTACTTTACACGACAATTCGGAACGTCATTAGTGAATTCCGATTGACCGTGTAGGGTCCCCTTTAGATCTATGTTATATTTAAACGGTTTGGTATATTTCTTCGGTTTATTCCAAAAAACCATTATGTAATATTATAGAGAATTAAATAAATGAATAATTTATAGAATAATAATAATTGAAAAACATTGTTCACTCACAAATATTGTGACCACTTTTGACTTATGGATGAAAACCTAGCTAGAACTCCATTGTATTAAATTTGACAGTTAAAAATAAGAATTTAGAAACTTAACATGTATAATTTTATTCAAATTTAGCTCCTAAGTTTTATCATGTTGAACAATCCTTATTAACTTATCGACTAAATATATTTACTTACTTTCAACTCTTTGCTAGTTTGTCTCTTTGACTGAAATAATGTGATTTAAAACCTGTGGCCGATTGCGAAACTAGCTCGACAATATTCTAAAATTAAGTTCGTGATAATCGGAAACGTGTTTTTACTATTAAGTAAGATGATAAAACAAAATAATAAAAAAAATATAAATAATCTGAGGACCATACCAATTAAGTACTTCTCAGGTTTTTTTACTGGTTAACTGCAAGTTTTAAGGTTTAGCTCCGTTAATAATGCACCTAAAACACTTTGTCGTATCCCAACTTTACCAAAAGATGTTATAGTTCAAAGTAGAGAGTTATGTGAAAGTTGTGTGATGCGTGCATCAGATTATTTGAAGTTTTATTATTTTAAAATTTCAATATATGTTTAAACATTGTTAAGATAATTAGTTATATTTAAGGAAAAATCTAGTGTGTCCACTCACACGACTTTCCTACCTATATCAGAAGTTTTATTATCTTTACATATGTCCATCAAGATACAGAAACAAATTGAATTAGATTTATTTTCCTGAAAATTGATCAAAGAAAAGATTTGACTGATAAACTAAAGTAATGTAAACCGGCTTAAGGTATATCAGTGTAAAAATTTCAATATCCTCTAATATTGCTGTTTCTGTTAAAAGTAGAGGAAATGGTGAAGCTTGTGTGATGCGGGCAACAGATTTTCTTAATTTCACTTAGTTATCTTTTTTCTCACGTTGTGACACCAAGATACGAACTCGTAGTCTTACATTGGAAATTGAATAACTTCGTTAATAGTTGTCCGAAATAGACGATTTTTAAACAGTTTTGTAGGGATTTTCATTACCTTATAAATTTTACCATATAATATATACTTAGCGAGTTAGGCCCCAAAAGCTTTTTCTTTTATTTATAACTAACTTTTTTTCCTGCATTTTATCGAGAAATAAGTCCATATACGATAATTTTACTTAGTGTAGGTATGAAAGCAAAAAAAAACTAAGATGTGTGCTTCAGATCACACAATAGAAAAGAAAATATCAGCACGGCGTGATTAATAATATAAACTATAAACAATAAATAATGGCTCATTACAACTAGAAAGAAACGCTGAACAATTCCCTCGCTTACAGAAAGAAGTCCTATTTTTAGTTTCTGAGTTTTAGAGATACCTGTTTCTTCGATTTAATATATACTAGTTGGCCCGTGCGAATAATTTGCAGAACATTTTGTTTAGTTAAGAAATAGCCAGACAATATGTAAATAAGTAGTTCCTATGTATTATGTAAGGAAGGAATTAATATTTTTTCCTCGGTCGATTACAATATTCCAGTAAACATAATAGACAAAAATATTTGTACAAATAGTTTTGTTAAGTCTTATTTTTAAATGCTGACTGGAAATATAATAAAAGTAATAAAGACAAAATAATTCCTCGATCATGAAATTTTCGAAATTATTATAAATAATAAAATGTAAGAACAACCAAATGTCTTTAAGAAATAATAAAGTTAATATTTAAGCCAGGAAAAAGAAATTGTAGACTATTCTACTCCTAAATGCAATATCTTTAAACAGGAAGACATTATTAAGTATACCAAAACTAATGGTCTGTATCTTTGTTAATAATTGTCCGAGTTTTACAATTTTTTTTTTGTAGGTAATTTAGTAATCTTTCTAATTACCATGGGTACAATTCAGAAAAAAATGCATACTTTTTGTTATTGGCAAATAAAGGTTCATTTCCTTTATACATTTTTTTCCAGAAATTTCTAGGGGATCGGACTATTTTTCGCATGTGAAGGAGAAGAATATCTTCAAAATGAGTGGTCAATCATTGGATTTGATGAAAAATTGAGGAAGTTATGGCGTACCGCCAAAAAAAAAAACACCTTTTAGAAATTGTAGGATAGTCGTCAGATTCCATGAGATTAAGTTAATCGAACTGTTGTTTGAACATTTGTTTTTCGAAACTATTTTTTGCTCTTCAACTCCCTAACACGGCGTACACTGGGACGATATTTTCATATAATTTTCTTGGAAAGATTTGGCTTTCGTTAAATAATATTAATGTTTAGAAATTTTTATCCATATGTGCTTATTTGTTTTAAGCGAAGTATTTTATAATAATATAAAACTAAGCTGTGTTTTTACTTCAGCACATTTATTTCATTTTTACATCGGCTAAGTTTCGGCTAGTGAGCCATATTCAAGCCATATCATTCTGTCATCCACTAATAGTCCTTCATTCTTCTTTAATTGACTTCCAAATCGCCTCAATCCTTGACCCGTTTAACCTCTGATTGTTCATGTCTAAATCGAGATGTGCTTATTTGTTTTAGGTGAAATATTAAGGAGATTCGGAAGTCATTTAAAGAAGACTTAAGCACTATTAGTGAATTAAAGAATGATATGGCTTGAACATAGCCTACTAGCCCCAACTTAGTCAATGTAAAAATGAAATAAATGTTTCGAAGTAAAAATCCAGCCTTATTTTATATTATTATTTATAATTGTTTCTCCACCTATCATTATCTAGTACCTTTTATGAATTTATAAATTAAATATTATTTTTTCTAAAATTCGCAGCTTTCCGACGATATATTACACATATATACTCTGATTTTTACTTCTGCAAATTTATTTAATCAAAAACATTTTCCATTTTTCCCCCAATTAGTTAATTATTAATTTTTTTCAAAGTTTATATTTCGTAATTATTTTATTGCTACTGACTATGAGAGACAGATAATAATTTCAAATAAACCATAATAAGGGTACTTTAAAAGAAGAAATTTTGAAAATTGAGTATTTAAGCCCTTTAAAACGACTTCACTGAGAATAAGATCAAGCTGATATTAAACACATTGATTTTAAGTGGTTAACCAAAATCGTTAGAGGCGTTTTTGAGAAATATTTAAAAATGTGTAAATGGAAGTTCCAGGCAATGGAAAGCGATGTAAACGTATAAATTTAACAGATTCGATGGATAAGGGAAGAATACATGGTAATTAACTGTTTTAAATTAAGTTATACCATCGTTATCACTTTTACTTCTCTATTTATGATAATACCAATCGATTTCAAGGTTGGTAAGTGAAAGTTGTGTGATGGGTGAACCGCACCATATTTTTTAATGATAGTTCTTCTCGTATGTTCTGCCAGATCATTTAATTAATTTAATACATCGAATTAGAATAATTTATCTTCCAACTTATAATGTATAATTTATCTTAATACGTAATCATATTCACTTATTTTAATTATATGTACATATATAATTTACATGTTAATTTCGATTCCTCTAGTTTCGTTGTCTCTCTTGTTTCCTTCTCTTATGTTTAAAAAATTGTTTCTTTAGTTTAAAAACAACAACATTTTATTTCTTTTTGTATGCAATGGTTTAATGTAAGAAAAACTTCTTCCAAGTATGTATTGCTTCATCACTATGTTCATTGGTTACACTAAGTCTGTAATTTTTCGTTTTAGAATATAATTTTCAGAATAAGCCGTTTCTGAAATACAGTAATGCCAACATTCGTGGGTTTGATATCCCATGACTTTAGTTCATCAACTGCCTTCCACATGTGGGGGAAAAAGCCTGGCTCGGAGATTCTTGGGCGAATGTATATATTGTATATAGGTATGATTGTGTTTATAAGTTTCTTTTATGTTATTGTTTATTTATTTTTTTTCTTTTATTTTCTTTCTTCATCAGTATTATTTATTTACTTTTTATATTTATATTTATTTCTCTATTATTTGTATATATTGTTTGAATGAGAACTCTTAGCCCTAATACTTATAGCCCTCCAGTGGCTGATTTTATTATTATTCAATAAATAGATAAAAAAAAAAAAAAGTTCATCAGTGAAAATTAGAATCAACAAGAGTTTCACATTTGTGAATGGCATATTTGACGGTTATAAAAAAAAAAATTCACGAATTTAAACAATTTCCTGTACAGGATGTATCGATATATTGAATATGCATATCTGAGTCATTCTTATTACCACCGCTGGTTGAGTTTGAAAAGAAAGAAAAAAAAACACAGTCACGAATAAGACATTTTATTTTACAGACTCATAGCAAAAATTAATTTAAATTTACAATTATACATATTTATGTGTAAATTATGTTTATATGAGTATATAATACCAATCGATTTTAAGGTTGGTAAGTGAAAGTTGACTTTTCAATGATAGCTTAACTTAATAGAACGAACTAGAATAATTTATCTTCCAACTTACTATGTATAATTTATTAATTTATACGTAATCACATTCACTTATTTGAATTATATGTACATATATCCATGTCTTTTCGCTTAAATCGAGCAATGGAGTCCTACATCGAAAAATTGACCCTATAGTCACGATATCAAAACTATCATTAAGATACGGTGTAACAGTGCCCACTGAACTTAGTTCTAACCATTTTCGGTACCAATAAACTCTCTTATTTATCACCTCTTTAGCTAGAATATGTGGCAAACGAAAACAGGGTATCTCCAGGACTTTCAAAATATAGTCGAAATGAATTTTAAGTGTGTTATAGTATAGGCGAGACCGGTTTCGTATGCCAAAACATAATTAGGTGAATACCTTACCCATATACATATATTCAACTTAATCATCAAATTTTCGTAACCTAAATAATTAAATAATAATTAATTATAGCCCAAGATTTATAAATATCGCTTGAAAACCTTTGGAAAAGATTCCAGGGACGCAGATAGCACGCTTAGGGCAGATGCGGCCACGAGGCCGCAGGTTCTCCACCTATGGTATATAATTTATAAATTATACTATGATTTATTGATACTTATGAATTTTCTAAAAATATATATTCAAATTAATGGGAGCTGGATGAGAGATCTCACCTAAATCAAAGAAATAAATAATGACCAGGAAGAGGTGCTGCTGGATACTATCCTTGATCATGCCTATAATTCCTATCCTCATCATCACAACACATCTGCTGATTGTCAACACCATTACAGGTGCGCATAAATAGTCAAACAGAAAAAAAAAAATATATATATATATATATGTTTGGTCCAACCCAAAGATTCCCAGAATATCATGTATATGAGAAGAGAACCAAACGATCTCTGCTAGAGGACTCATGGCGTAAGAAAAAAGCCTTTGTGTACACATCAACAAATAAAGAAAAGTTTTTCAGCAATTGCTATTAACAAAATTTATAACTTTTCAAACATTCTGTTTCAATCATAACCAAAAATGCTTCATATATTTTGTAATAACCTGAAATATACTAAATTAAGAACCGGCCTAAAAGCACATTATATATAAAATCAAACTATTTCAATAATTACCTCACTAGTTGGCCCATGCGAAGAATTCTCAGAAAATTTTGTTTAGTGAAGAAATAGCAAAACAATATCGAAATAAGTAGCTCCTATGTATTATGTAAGGAAGGAATTATTATTTCCTTGGTCGATTACAATATTCCATTAAACATAATAGACATATTGCATGTATTCCAGCATGTACATATTGCTTTGACTTTGCTAGGAAATATTTTTAACCTCTGATTGGAAAGATATTAAAAGTAATAAAGACAAAATAATGCCCCGATCATGAGATATTCTAAATTATTAAAAAATATAAAATGTAAGAACAACCAAATGTCTTTAATAAATAATAAAGTTAACGTAAGTATAATAATGGACTGCATCTTTGTTAATAATTGTCTGATTTATACGTTTTTTTTTTGTTTTGTAGGTAATTTAGTTGAGAAAAATGCATACTTTTTGAGTTATTCGACGAAAATAAAGTTTCTTTTCTTCCATAACTTTTTTCCAGAAATGTGGGGGGGATAGGACTATTTTTCGCAAGTAAAGAAGAAGAATATCTTCAAAATGAGTGTTCAATCATTGGATTTGATGAAGAATTGACGAAGTTATGGCGTACTGACAAAAATACCCCTTTTAGAAATAATATATAGGATTGTTCGTCAATAATGATATCTTATAGATGGGTTTAAAATAAATTAAATGAGATGTAAAAATAATTATATTGCAATCAATTTCTGATATTTGGGAAGAGTCTGAATAAAATGTTGATTACGGCAGCATTTTAAAGAAATAATAAAATGAATAGGCTAGGGAAAAGGAAACATTTCCAACCAAAAAGTAACACTTAGATATCATTATAATAATATAATTAAATTAATTAATTATTATAATAAATTATAAAAGAATGTTTAAAAAGTTACTATATAGCAGAAGCGTTGATATCTAAGGCCACAGGCAGTTCCAAGTCTACTGCTTTAATTTTCAGCATTACCTTGTACACGCAGTGGGGATTGGGAAGGGCGAGAGTCGATTGTACGCGATTATCGATAGTACAGCACATAAACGTAATAATCTGTAGGAGGATTAGTTTTTTCAATAACTCTTTAAATATTTAAATATTCTCCGTATAGTTCATGAAAATAATTAAAATTAGTGTTGGATACATTCTTCTTGAAGATCTTAGTTGATGTGGGCATTAAAAAACAAAAAAAAAACGCTGCAAATTATTCCACAATGGTTTATTATTTACAAACAATTATACATCTAAAGTAACATTACCTTCCTAGTTACAAAGAAAAATAAATAAAAGATGATTCCAATTATTGGACTAAACTTAATTTTTTAATCATTAGTAATATGCTAAAAAATATATCATTACACATTCAAAATTTAAAAACCAAACAAAGAATATAACATTTGGAGTAGAATATATTAAAAAAACAGGAGACCATATATTTGTTCGTAATTGTCCGATTTTAACGATTTTTTTTTTTTTTTAGTGGATTCCGTTAACTTATAAAAAACACAACAATATCGACAAAAAAGTGTATGCTTTTAAGTTATTCGGAATTAAATTTTACCATCCCTCGTAACTTTTTTCCCAGCTTCTTCTCGTTGAAGTATGTTATATAGATAAATTAAAGGGCATCAAGAATAAGACTTTAGCGAAGTTTCATTGAAATCGGTACATTCGTTTAAGGAGCTACAGTCTATAGAAACGCAGATTTTTAGGCCGCCATTTTGAAAGTAAAAGGCGGATAGTAATGTCGATGAAGGAGGATCATCATCGGGCTACCTTTGATTTTATATCCAAATTTGAAAAAAAATCGGTCCAGTAGTTTCGGAGAAAATGCGCGGACGGACAAAAAAAATTGTATTCGTTTTCCGGATTCTACGCATCCTGAAACGTGAAACCTCAAATTTTGAGAGGGGGTTAAGTTTTTGAATTTTTTCGGTCGATCACAATGGTTGATTATTGAAAATAATAAACCAAAATACAACTTATAAACACACAATTAAAAGTTTTTATTGCCTGAAAAATATATTTATATTGAAAAATAAATTACTTTCACTTCGATGAATATCAAATACGAATGAGATAACTATGCCGATATGTATTATTGTTTGAATTACTTACTAAAAAAAAAAGATAATGCGCATTGTAAATAACCTACGGGAAGTTAATTTTAAATGATTAGTTTTGGCGGGAATAGGCGCATAGCCTTCCGCTTTTATATCGGGGCTTAAGGTTATTTACACTCGTGAATCATTAAAACAAAACCCCGGCACTGGATATCGACTTTTTGAGGGTGTTTAACTGTGATTGGGAATTCGGGGATCTAATACCTTTTATGACACTGGGTGAGAAGAAACAATAAGAATATATATATATGAAATGTGGGACTTAGTAAACACTTTGAATTGACTCACCTGGTTCCCTCACACATTGTCATCTAAAGGGGTAAATACAGGGGGATGTCTACTACAGCATGCACTCTAATTTCTAAGACAGTAGTTTTCTAAATTTAATTTGACAATATGTAATCTAACAAAATTATGCTGCCATAATTGTAGATTTTATAAAACATATGATGCACTTATCACATAACTTCGCTCCATTCTAAATAGAAATTATTTTCTAGGAAAATGGGGATATTAAAAAAAAGTTTCTGAATTTAATTTTTAATAAAGCTAAACCTATTGTAAACTCTGGTCATATTCATCAATGCAAAAAACCATTAGGACCATCAAACCCAAACCCTATTTATTATATTTATTACGGTAGGCAATAAAAACCTCATAACTCTATCAGTCTATTTAAACCACGTAACTGCAGTCTCTGAGCTCTAAATGCAAAGAGAAATTTGAAAGTACATATATAATTTAATCAATAAATAATTAAGGACTGTAAAACAGTTGCACATTAGTAAAAATTATAGTAAATAAATATCTACCAGTTTTTACATGTATTTAAATTCATATCTTTTTCCTTTGAAAAATTTACCATAATATACTAGAGTTACGAGATTTTTATTTTCTGCCATCATTGGTCAAAAGTCGTCAAAATAATTTATGTGGATAGTGTTGTGATTTTACGGAGGAAAAATCCATGAAATTATTCTCTAATTTAATTTTGTGAAGTGTTACTTAATGATTTTTTTAAAATAAATTGACGAAATACACCTACAAAATTGCAAATAAAAAAAAATAAAACTGGCCAATTATCACCAAAAATTTTATTTATACACTATTTAATTCGACGTTTCGACCATACTAAGGGTCATTTTCAAGTCTTGATGAGTCCTCCGTTATATATTCATCATTATTGTCTCAAATAATATGTTCAGTGAACATTAAATTGTCATGGTCTATAGGGATTTCGCCTATATTCAGTCCCTCCAGAAATGACTGATGAGGTTAAACCCCTATAGACCATGACAATTTAATGTTCACTGAACATATTATTTGCGACATTAATGATGAATATATAACGGAGGATTCATCAAGACTTGAAAATGACCCTTAGTATGATCGAAACGTCGAATTAAATAGCGTATAAATAAAATGTTTGCTGATAATTGGCCTAATTTATATAAAAAAATAAAACATCAAGACACCAAAATTAGGATAAATGAACAGAAGAAAAAAAAACAAAAAAAAAAAACTCCCGAAATAGCCGTATCCATCCCAAGGACATCTAGTTGTATATATACACTGCCGGTCATAATTAAAATACTACGTCAATATTTTAATTATACTGAATTTTAATGGATATTTTTAAAGGGAATCTTTTTGAGTATGATAAAATAATTTATTAAAAGAAAAAAAAACTCAAGAAAACAATAAAAAAAAAAAATCAGTAGGAAGTTTCCCTCCCCCCTCTGGCCCTGATAACTGGCACAATTCTCCTGTTGGCTCCACCGACTAGTTCCTTACAACTTCTTCCGGGATATTGTTCCACTCTTCCAAAACATTCTTCTTAAATCAGTCAAATTTTGAGGGTATCCAGTGCGCACACGTCTTCCAAGCCTGCCTCATACTTGCTCTATTTGGTTCATCTCTGGACTTCCGGATGCCCCAGCCATAACCTCGATATCTTCGTGCTGGAGGTAATTTTGCACAAGTCGAGCAATATGAGTTCGGGCATTGTCATTCATTAAAATTTGCCCCTATATTTCTGGCAAAAGATTTCACGTGATGAGTTTCGGGTGAAAGCCGACAAAAATATAAATTAAATAAGCAAACAATTCGACTTGTTCTAACTCCTCATCCGTTGGTCCTATATCAAAAAACTATTCATAAAATTTATAATAGATTTTATTCCCTTTAACATTGTGTAGAATAATCATTTCGAAAAAAAACATAGTTTCGGATTCATGGTCAAAAAATTAAAATAAGTACGAAAAATTTCGCTTTTTTTGCAAATATTTCGGAACTCATCATCAGCCAAGGTGAATTCTCTTTTAGGAAGACATTCTTTACTTCATATCAAAATTTCAGCCGTCAGTGGTCCGTTAAATGACCAATGAAATTGGTCGGTGGAATGAACAGGAGAATTTTGGCAGTGATCAAGGCTAGAGGGGGAATGACTTCTGACTGATTTTACACAATAAACTGTGTTCAGGGATCAACTCCTGATACACTCACAAAAAAAAAAAAAAAATGAAGAAAACTGTTCTATATAATTTTGACTGGACCACCGTTTTATTGGCGTCCATTTTGATGCAAAGTTTTCCTGTACAGTTAATCCAAGCAATTGTTAAAGTGTGCACACTCTCATTTTATTTGACCGAAAAGTATCCTAGAAAAAAAAAACGAGTTGCTAATTCCCAAGGACACAGTCCTGTGGAGGAAGAAGAGAAGGCCAAGAAATGAAGCTAGATTTCAGACACCAAGTCAGTCCAAATTAAAAATACACTTTTAGTCTGAAGCAAAATTACAAAGTTGTAATTTCATCATCAGAAATATTTACTTCATCTTCCAAGATCAACAAAATTGTACAAGTGAACAAATTTTATTTTTTCTGTTTATATCCATTATAAATCCATTGGACTACAGATCTGAACTTACTAAATAAGCTACTAATCTACACCACCATACTAAGAACTATTTGGATATACGGAGCAGATCTTTGGGATTTCGCAAAACACATACACATAAACAAAATTCAAACCATATAATCCAAAATACTTCGTAAAATCGTCAATGCTCCTTGATTTTTTGAAATCAGACCCTACACAGAGACATGAACATACCAAAAGTAAAATCCTACATACACAACAAGTACACACCATTTCATTATTCTGCTCTCAACCATCCAAATCCACTCGTTCTATCTCTATCTTCCTCCCTGTTACTAGGTGAGGCCTAGGCAGTGGCCTAGAGATCTTCTGCTGACAAGATAAGCAATTATCAAGAATGGAAGAAGATAGAATAAACACCAATACATTTACTTGATGCGCTACAACGCAGTGGAAAATTTATTGGAAAATAAAATAAAATATCCATTATATACAAAATAACATTTTTTTTAATCATTAGTTGAATTTATACATGTGTTAAATTTCAGTGATCCAACCTCATACGGTCCATACCAATTCTTACAACAACTAACCCACTATTACCCGGAGATGTATATACATATTTTTCCGAAAACATTTACCGATTATAAGAATTATTCTCTCCCATAACATTTTATTTTTACTTTTCGTATCAGTTCGATATAGAAGTCATTTTTTTCCTAGTGTAATTATTGAAAATATTACTGATTTTATGATTACTCTATTGGGTATTTATATATTATCAATTAATTAAAACATCTCTGATTTCTTCGATATAAGTGGATGTAGGAGTACTCGTTCGAGTATCAAGGAAATAAATAATTAATACAGAATTTCGGAAACGAACTATGATGACTTTACATTCTGAGCATCCTCTCTCTCCTCCAGCTGTATATTGGTCCATAAAATCATTGGCTTGCTAGAAACGTAGCAGCAATTAGTTGCCATAGTGTTCATTGTATGATTTATTTTCTCAATAATTATTTCAGAACAATCCTCCAAATTTCACCAGAACCTTACCTATCATCCAAATCCTCTTGCATAATCTCTATCTAGCACCAACCATTCCTTCAATCAACCAAGAAGGTTAAACCGGCAGTGGTTCCGTGACCTTTCGTAATATGTATATATTGGTGTTCTGGCAATAGCCAGATTTTCCACTCATAGCATGAGCGCATGTGGCTGAAGCTCTCTCACTCATTCTCCACTCACTTTATCACCAGTGGCGTCTTGCTTTTCCCTCTAAAGTTAGAGGAACAAACCTAGTTTTTAGTTTCTTCGCCTCTTAGTAAATAATGTATGACTTTGTTTTGTTTTTTAAATTTACTTACCTTTGTATTACTTTATTATATATATATATATATATATATATATATATATATATATATATATATATATATATATATATATATATATATAAATTGCGTTGGCTAATAAGTCCTTTCGGTTTTTCAGGGTGAAATAAAACTCAATGTATTATTGACATAAAATTTATTTTCTACAATCTACTGAACATTATTTAATATGAATTTCCATCTTTCAACTAACTACATAATGCCATCTTCATAGAATGTCTGGAGTTTATTGTTAAAAAAAACTGATTCAAGTGGTTTTTGACGTCCTGTTTCTTTTGGATTTTTTTCCATTCATGGAGTTCTGCAGAGACCGTAATGAGTGGTAGTCACTTGTAGTTAGGTCTGATGAATAGAGAGGGTGGGACAAAAGGTTCCATCCAAGGCTCAATAATTTATTGCTAGTGAACAATGAAGAGAGGGCCTTACGTTGTCTTGGTAGAACACAAACCCTTCCGAACATTCATATCTGCTGAGGATATTCTCCAAATTCGATATTACTATATCCGTTGGAAAGCTGGATCATTGCTCTTCAAAGCTGTATGAATATTTTTTTTTTATTTAATGCCTACGTAAGAAATAAATAAACAAAACTACTTATATGTTTTTATTTTTTATCTCCATTTGTCGTTTGTTTAAGAAGACCGTGTTGATGTCATTTTGTGTATTTATGTGGCCCTAAATTCCTGCTAAATTTCTTGTACATATCCAAAGTTGTATTGAAGTTGTAACATTTTTTGTGATTTAAAAAAAAATCATATGAGGGACCCAAACATTATATCTTGAAACATAGCCGAGCTTGTGCAAATGGTTTTTTATGCTTGTCTGGGACACATTTAGGGCCATAGCAAACTCTCGCACTGATTGGGTGGAACTTTGATCAACAATGGCCTTAACATTGCTCGTTTCAATTTCATGTGAACGAGCAGACCTTCGCGCATCGTTGATTTCCTGAGATAAATTCGGCAAACCAGTTTTGACAGGTTAAGGCATCATTCCCACTAGCACTGCAAATTTTTCTATGAGTTTCTGCAAAACGCTTACTTTTTTAAAATAATATTTATAATAAAATAATAGTGAATAATATTTTCCTCCATATTCACAGTGTAATATCAAACACAATACTAAGCTAGTTTCAACAAAAGTTAACAGATATAGTTGTTCACATATTTCAGACGGGATATACAATCCACCTTGGAGATTAATTCATCAGATAAGAAGTGGATCATAGTGACATAAAAACCGAAAGGACTTATTTGCCAACCCAATACTTTTTGATAATTATTTAATTGTTATTTTGCTTCTGTTTGTTTTATATTTTCTATAGATACAGTGTGAATATAGTCTTACCTCACTATAATTAGTGTCCATGTGACAAAATATTATATTGCTTAGTAAATAAAAATGATTTTTTTTTTTAATAAAGATTTTTTTCACTTTTTGACCTTTTAGTTTCATAATTCAGTTCAAATAAACAAACTTTATTATTATATTAGAAATATATAATGAATATGAGTATTATAAACACAAAAGTAAATCATTTCGAAAAAACTAAAAAATAAAAACTTTAAGCTGTTAATTGTTTTCATTTTTGCTAAAAAAACAACGGTACTTTGAAGTGACTGGGTAGGAAATCACATCATTTCTTTACAACACTTGAGGTGAATCTCAAAATTATTCCTGATAAATCTCAACTTTATTAATATAGACTTAAAGCTAATTAAACACGAAAGTTTTTCTAAAAGTGGGGTAACTGTATTATAGTTAAAGGAAGATAAAAAAAATTACAAATAATTTAGGAATTCATTTTTAAACGTAACTTAGTTGAGTTTGTTCATTCCATGGTTTGTTCATTCCATCTCTTTAAATGGTTTTCACAATGACAAACTCTACTTTTCGTTTAAAGTAAATTTTGTCTAATTTGCTGAGGAGTAATTGTTAATTATATAAATTAATTATTTTTTTAGTTATCGATTCCTATTTATCTAAAACGTGACTCGCAAAAAAAAAAAAAACTTTGCAATTTGATTGAGGGCGATGGATCATAACAAATAAAATAAAATGGTGGTAGTTCATATTACTAGCGGATCCAGGATTTAATTTTTGGAGGGGGGAAGCTTCAGCCCGAAAGATTTATTTTCATATATATAACGATAATTAATTTGAAAAAATAAATAAATGAACTACCTATATGAAATGGTCTTTAAGTGATTCTTGAAGTCCTATTAAATGTAATTACACGAACAATAATACTTTAAGAGATAGCTTTTAATATTTTTTTCTATAAAAAATGGTTAGATTTTACCATTTTGGGAAGGGGGTTCATTTTGGTTCATATTATGCTAACAAATTCAGCAAAATTATTGAAACGAACAAATATAATATTGAATTATATATATATATGTTTAGACAGTTGTAGAATTTATGTATGTGTTTTTGGATATACTTGAAAATATCTGCACATCTATTGGATATATTAAAAATTGTATAAACATAACATAAAAGGGTTCCATATAACATAAAAGCTTCCATAACATGGATACATTTCTAGAACTTTTTGAGCTAAAAATGAATAATTTCAAAAACTGAAAAATTTTGCTGAAAAGTTTGCAAAACCTCGCAATAAATATAAAACGTTTTCACAATCTGACTAAAGTAAAAATGTCTATAAAAACATTATTTTTAAAATATATTCATCCTAGTATTTATTAAATATATTTTACCAACTTTATTGCACAAAATCACTTGAAAATGGAGGTGACCTGGTGAAAGGTGAATGAATCATATTATCCTATGATATGTTTCTATATTATTATTCCTGAATATGAATGAATATGATAATAGGAATATTTAGGACGTGATAAAATAGTTATCGTTTAGTTACATAACGTATAGTTATGTAAAATAGTTATAGGCCTCAGCTGAGCCAACTAGTGTACTTTTCTTTCTTCCTTTATCGTTTTTGGTTTACATATTTAATTTATTCATTAACTTATTTGTTATCAATTTTAATTTTTTTTTTTTTACTTCAAATCATAGATATTTTATTGGGGAATCACCATTCTCACTCCCACTGAAGTCTCCTCCTATGGTAGTAACAGCATTTCGTAATATTCTCAACAATTGTAATTGTTTCATACTAGTTGGCCCGTGCGAAAAATTCACAGAAAATTTTGTTCAGCGAAGAAATAGCAAAACAATATGGAAATAAGTAGATCCTATGTATTATGTAAGGAAGAAATTAATATATTTTCCTTGGTCGATTACAATATTTCATTAAACATAATAGACAAAAATATTTGTACAATTGCTTTGCTAGGACTTAATTTTAAACACTGAAAGGAAAGATAATACAAGTAATAAAGACATAATAATACCCCGATCAGAGGATATTTTAAATCATTAAAAAAAATAAAAGTTAAGAACAACCAAATGTCTTTAAGAAATAATAAAGTTAATAGAAAAGCCAGGAAAAAAAATGTAGTAGACTATTCTACTCTTAAATGCAATATCTTTAAACAGGAAGACATTATTAAGTATACAAAAACTAATGGACTGTATCTTTATTAATAATTGTCTGATTTTTACGATTTTTTTTTTTTTGTTTTGTAGGTAATTTAGTCATCTTTCTAATTATCGGGTATGCATACTTTTTGAGTTATTCGCAAATAAAGTTTCTTTTCCTACATAACTTTTTTTCCAGAAATTTCATGTGAAGTAGGAGAATATCTTCAAAATGAGTGGTCAATCATTGGATTAGATGAAGAATTGACGAAACTGTGGCGTACCGACAAAAAAACACCTTTTAGAAATAATATATAGGATTATATAATGTGTAAGATCTTGGTCATATGTATTGAATATTTTTTTTTATTTTTTTTAACTTGATTCTTCAACTCACACCTGTCAGAAGTTATGACAATCAGCGAGTGTGATGTCAATATGTAGAGATTTGTCTTGGAATAGGCGTGAGGGAGAGGAGCACCCAGCGGCGTCCTTCCTGTCTTGAGTGCAATATTTATAGTTAGTGGAGGAGATCCCTCATCCAGCTTCTTTTAATCCTCCTTCGGGTGCCATCGGGCATGTTAGTTGTGGCCATGCCTCGAATCAATGAGTTGGTATGTCCGTGTAAGTTATTATGAAATCGTTTGTAGTATGTTCGTATGTGGTCGTTAACTGTTGGCATCTGTAAGTCTTTATGTAGAATAATGTTACTGACGTACCAGAGAGCGGTTTTGAATATAAATTGCCAATAATTACTAAAAATTACTACCAAAAACACAGAAAGCTAAAAAAGAAACATGAGGTAATTATGTTATTAATGGAAAATCCAAACTACCAAACGAGTGTTCAACACACAAGGAAATAATTATCTTGCCAACATTTCGCCAATTCAGACATCATCACTGCAAAAAAACTAAGATCACTTATATGCAGAATGAAAAAAATAATAATAATAATTGAAAAAAAATAATGAGTTTTGTTGGGAATCGATATTAATATACCTTCGAGCTTGTTGTTATTATAATTTATTAATTTGTTGTTTTATTTATTTAACACGTTTTGTATTATTATATTTTAATTACATATATATTTTGTTTCTATTCTTCCTTGTATTCCTCCTAATCAGCTGTTCAATGTAACCTCACTTAGATTTAAATATAACCTATTGAGCAAACACACTCAGCTAAGTTCCGTTTAAAAAAAGTCATAAATGATTTGTGATATTTTTTATCACCCTTCAACAGTGCAACAATTAGACCAATTTTACAAAAACTTCATGGTTTAATAACCTTTAGGAACATATTAGTTAATTTGAGGTTTATCGGAATAATTTTGAGATTCACCTCAAGTGTTATAAAGAAATGGTGTGATTTCCTATTCAGTCACTGCAATTAACTGTTGCAAAGCTTTTATTTATTGTTATTGCTAAACATGATCGTTTGTAATAAACATAATCGCCTGAAAACACATTTTATTTAAAAAAAAATAAATAACTTCACTACAACTAATATCCAAGAGACTGATTGTTCTAATGCTCAATAAATGAATAAAAAAATTAAAAATAATAATTTTTAAAACACTTTCATGTAAGATGATTATGAAACTACGTTTTTCTGCTACATTTCTGTCATACGAATCAATGTGTATTTATAAATGTAAACTTAATGTTTCTTAGGTTTTCATAAAAATAACTGAAGCAATCCCTAGGTCTCTTTATTTTAAACACAAATTTTAGTAAGATACATTAAGTTTGCTACTGATAAATACAGATCAATTGCTATGACAGAGATCTGGGGAAAAACAGTTTCATAACCACATTACAATAAAAATACTTGAAAATCTATATTTTTAAATTTTTTAAAGTTAGATGTGTTTTTAGGCAATTATCTTTATTACAATAAATCCTATAAAACGTAAAAACAACAAATAAAAGCTCTTCAACAGTTAATTGCAGTAATTTGAGCAGAAAACAAGGGTATTTTGAAGTGACTGGATAGGAAATCATATCATTTCTTTACAACACATAACGTGAATCTCAAAATTATTCCTAATAAATCTAACTTAATTAATATGTTCTTAAAGGTTATTAAACCAAGAAGTTATTGTATAAATGGAGTAACTGTTATGCAGTTGAAGAGTGATAAAAAAAATCACAAATAATTAATGATTTTTTTTTAAACTGAACTTAGCTGAGTTTGTTTGCTCAATAGTCCTCTTTAAATGGTTTTAACAATTACAAAATCGACTTCCTTTAAAAGTAAATTTTGTCTAGTTCACTTAAAATTAATGCTTAATTACTTAAATCTAATAATGCTTTAGTCATCGCTTCCTATTCAACAAAAAATGTGAATCGCTTACAAAAACACAATTCTTAAATATCCTATTTATACTTACGTTTAAATCTTTATTTTGCACAGGATCACACATTTTGTTCGGATGTTGGTTTATAAAAATATCTCTATTTAACTTGTTATCTTCCAGTCGCCGTTTTGGCTAATTGTGGTGAGGGAACAAGGGAGGGCACCTATTTTTAGTAGGCACTCGGCTTGAAAATTTTTCTCATAATCTACCATTATATCTAAGTATAAATGAAAGAAGGTTCCTCAGGATGGACAAGATTTTCCGAATTCTGTTGTCTTTTAAGATAAAATGGCATTATGGTTGGGTAGATGGGTGATACTTTTTCTACTTTATTTTATTTTATTTATTTTTTTTGGCGTAGTGTGAATTATATAATACTAGCTGATGTACCCATCGTTGACGAGTGTATAGTTGAAATTTGAGAATCTTTTTTTGAGATGGATATTGTATAACGGGGGAAAGGAGATTGATTTCAAAACATTGGGTGAGGGGGGAGAGGTAATTTCAATTTTTAGAAGTTTTTCTTCCGATTTTCGTCTAATCCATTTGGTTAATCCTAAAAACGTATACGACAACATTTGTTAGGTTCGAGAAGTTGAATCGAATGACATCTTGAACGGGAGATCGGACAAAGTTGAAAAATGAGTGTTTTAAGCGAAACGCTTTTCCCGTTGAGTTGTGATAATTTTTTTCATCAGTAGAGTAGTACAACTGTACAAATATGGCTCGCGGTAGAGTAGGTTGGGATGAGAATGAAAGTAACTGCCTAACCGGGATTTCTAAACAAATTATCCGAGAAATCATAACTCTGGTTCTGCGGACATACAGATAGACAAAAACTTTTTAAAAAGTGGATTTGGTTTCTGCATTGTATGTAACGGAAAGATGTCATAAAAGGGATTGATTCTATTCAATGTACAGACAAAATCTTTATTTTATTTATATAGATAATAAACAATAGACTTTGTTTCAGTTAAAACTATAATTCAATCAACCGCCAAAGAAGTAATACAACTAAGAAACATCATGTAGAACAGTTTACTCTATTATAATAATTGTAAAACAGTTTAAAAAGTCCAATAATAAACATATGGTAAAAATGAAGTAGGGTTCGAGCCGCCGAGATTTCTACCGCCGAGCTCGGACTCGAGTCTTGTGCGAGTCGGGAAAACTCGAATCTTTTTGGCCTTCTCACAGAGCTTTTTTACAACACCAGAAATAGCAGAGAGTAATCAAATATAATTATACTCTTCTATTACAAAAACTCAATTTTTACATACAAAATTCTGAACTAATTGTAGAGATATATTATGGAATGATAAATCTATATTGTTTATCTTTATGGTTAGTTCAATTGAGATTTGCTATAACTGCATTTTTGTGAATTCAACTGATGTTCAGATGATGCCAAAATCGGTGAAAACTTCATTAATATGTTACTGATATTTTTGAATCGAGGTTTTGTTTCGGAATCTTACAACGATATTATATTCCTATTTAATATATGCACATCGTTCAGATAACTGCCCATAATCAGGTACTTGTGCCCGTGAACGAACATTCCTTAACTAGATCGTGCCATGGTAGATTTTTCATTTGTTCTTCATTCGGTAAGTTCCAATTTCCAGATGTTACTTGCATAATCCTTGTGGAAATTCTTGATGGCAACATTCTGTAACAATAAAAAAAAATAATAGAAATTAAATGTTCTTTTCAGCCTTAATAATAATAATAATAATTAATTTCTTTCATTAAAAAACTAAAAAAATCTGGTGTGTCCACTTACACGACTTTCCTACCTATTTCAGAAATGTTTTTAATCTTTACATATGTTCATGAAGAAACAAAAAAGAATTGAACTAGATAAATTTTCCTGAAAATTGATCTAACATAAGATTGGAGTACGAATTATTTGATAAACTAAAGAAATATAAACCGGCTTAAGTTATTTAATTTCTGTTAAATGTAGAGGAAATAGTGAAGATTGTGTGATGCGGGCAACAGATTTTCTTACATTCACTTAGTCATCTTTATTCTCTCATTCACCCCCTTCTGACATCAGGATATGAAAACGTAATCTTACATTGAAAATTGAATAGCCGTAACTTCGTTAATATTTGTCCAAAATGAACGATTTTTATATGGCTTTGTAGGGAATTTCATTACCTTTCAAACGACATGCTTAACGGGCTCGGGGTTTATATTATTATCAATTTTACCGTATAATATATACTTAGGAAGTTAGGCTCCATAACATTTCTCTTTTCTTTATAACTTTTCTTCCTGAATATTTTCGGGAATTTAGTCTATATCGAAAATTGTAAGGACAATGATTAGAACATCATAGAAAAGTTTCATCAAAATCGTTAGAGCAGTTTTCGAGTTACAGTCTATAGAAAAACATGTTTTTCATTTATTGCACGCAAGGTATTGCGCATGGAGCAACGAATTTCTGTCACAGGCACCAGTACTCAAAATTCTACAAAATAAAAAAAGAAGCAACAAAAACGGTTGTTTTCGAGAGACTCTTGGCACAGACAGACAGCCAGACCAATGGCTAAAAATGTGTTTTTCGGACTCAGGGTGCTCTGAAACGAAGATCCGTCGAAAACCGTATGTCGGAAATTTGACCCGATTGCAATACTTTCCTTACCTAGTATAGGTGGGAAAGGAAAAAAAAAGAAAGTCTGTCAAGTAAGGTCAGTATAGTTTTCGTTGGCTAAACAATATTTATTTTTCAAGGTATATGATTTTCTCCGTTTTTTTTTTAATTTAAATTTAACATTCTATTTTTCATAATTTATTTTTGTTTTTAAGTTACATTTATTTAAGAAAATTGCAAAATATCCACATTTTTCTTCGTCTTGCTGAAAAATTAAGTTCTGTCCAATCAGCTTAATCACTGATAATTTTTCATTGTGTATAAAAATGCTATGATATCATGAGTAAATTTAGCTACTACAGTAGTACTTATCAAGCACTCAATGTTCTTATATATGGCGTCTTCAAGGAATATATAAGCCCTTATATTTTCAAAATTTTTTTGTTTTACTTCCGACGACGTTTCAATCAAGTCATCTACAAATAACAATTAAACAAAGATAACTTACAAATCTGGTCTTATGTAATGATGCATCGAGTTTAATCAAAATCGTTAGATTCGATTTTGAGAAAATTATAAAAATGTGTTTACCGAAAATGTGCTATAAAGTGGCACTTCCGGACAGCCGATTTTAAGGAAAAAGTTGCTATAATATCTGAGGTATATAAACAACTTAAATATGCAATTTCATTCTTTTACAAATTTTCGTTTTTGAGCTAGATTGCTAACAAACACACACAGACATACACACACACTTTTCCGGGACTTGGTTATTTGAAGTCAGGAGTCCTCAATACATGTATTTCCGTTGAAAACTTTGATTAAAAAATTTCCACGATCATATTACTTACCCTTACTATATATTACATAAATAGGTAAGTGAAAGTGAAAATGGTTAAATATAATTTAGCTATTAAATTTTTTTTATCATTATTATTAAATAAAAAAAAAAAAATTATGATTTCTCTAAAAAAATAACTTAGCTTAGTTTAGCCGCTCAAAAGTCCTCTGTAAATGGTTTTAACAATGACGAAATTCATGTTAATTTAAAGTAAATTTCATATTGTTTGCAACGAAGCAATTGTTAATTACTTAAATTAAAAATTTCTTTAGTTATTTATTTCGATTCTTTATAAACGATGACGCACTTAAAAAACCACAGTACTTGGATTTGCTACTTTTCTGGTTGAAAATTGGTCAATTTTTTTTTTTTTTTTTTTTCCTTTTTCTCGCCTCTACCCTAAATGGTCATTGGTGTTTTCTATGATTTATACTCTATTATAGTAGTTTATAATCTTTAAAAATTTAAACAAAATAGCGACTCTTCTTTATCTTGTAGTATTTCGTTTAGTGTTTTTCCTAGTTCTATTTTTTCTCTGAGCCTTTCGAATTGGGAACATTCTACTAGAAGATGTTTCACAGTTTGCGGTGTATTGTTACATTTCTTGCAAGTAGGAGCTTCTAGGACTCTTAAAAGATAACTATGAGTGAACTGGCAGTGCCCAATCCTTAGGCGGCACAGTATAATTTCTTCACGCCTGGACTTTCTGTTGCTAGTGAGCCATTTATCGCAATTGGGTTTCACTTCTTTCAGCTTACACTCTTTGATCCTCCACTCTTTTTCCCACTCTGCCAGTTGTTTTTTTCTTTATTTCGTGTACCCAGTTTTCTAAAGTGATATATTTCACTCTAGTCACTTCCTCTTCTTCTCCTCCACTTCTTGCTGGGAATGGAATTGAAAATGGGCTGCATTGTCAGCATTTTCATTTCCTAAAATTCCCATACCAATACAACTGTTATTCATTTATTTTTTAGATCCCACCAGATATTGAGTATTTCCCTAATTATGGAGTTTTTAGGATATGGATTGTCAATGGCAGTTAAAACGCTGTATGAGTCCGTCACAACTACCCAGTAGTTCTTTTCAGTTTCGTTTAGAAGATATAAAGCATTCATGATGGCAGTGGCCTCTCCTGTGAATACTGAACATTCTCCAGGTAATTTAAACAGTAATTGTTTCTCTTTAATCGCTAAAGCACATCCTACGCTACCTCCTTCTTTGGATGCATCCGTGTATATAAAATCGAAATTTTTGTATTGTTCCGTTAGCTTTAAAAAAGATTTTTGTATTTCAAGCGGATATGCCTTTGCAATTTTAGTCATAGATTTATTAATAAATGGTCTATCTTTTTTCCAACGCGTCATTTTTAATTCTGGGATGGGTCTTATAATGGTCGTATCCATGTTTATTTGAGTTGTTGCATTGTAAATTGCTTGTTTAAAAATGTTATTTTCTATATTTCTAAGTCCGTTTCTTTCTGATTCTTCTGAAAATAAATATGGCGTTAATGGGTGGTGGGAAGATGCTTTCAATTTGGCAATGTATTTCAGAGATAGGTATTCTCGTCTCAAGTTTAAGGATGTTTCTCCAGATTCAATGTAGATGCTGTCGATTGGAGAAGTTCGAAACGCTCCAGTGCATATTCTAAGGGCTAAATTATGTATAGAATCTAACATCGTCAATATTGTTTTGTTAGTTGTACTATATATCTGCGCTCCATAGTCTATTTTGCTGCGTATTATAGACTGGTATATTTTTATTAGAGTGCATCTATCGGCACCCCAGCTTGAGTGTGAGAGACATTTAAGAATTCCGAGTCTTTTTGTGCATTCTTCCCTCAAATATGTGATATGTTGTATCCAATTCAGTCTCTTATCAACTATCATTCTTAGATACTTGTGACTTTCTGTATACTCAACTATAAATATTTGTGGATTATTCTGCTGACACTTTCGACTTCTACAAATGTGTAAACATTTAGACTTCGAAGATGATATCTTAAATCCAGTTTCCCTTGTCCAATCTTTTACTCTATCCATCACTTCTTGCAGCCTCCACTGTATATAGGGAATAGATTTGCTTTTGGCTGTGATAACAATATCATCGGCAAATAGGAAACATTTGGTCGGGGTCTTGATAATGGACCCTATACTATTAATCGCAAGAAGGAATAGGGTCGAACTAAGAGGAGATCCTTGTGGAGTACCCCTTTGTAAGCGATGGCTTGACGTCAAAGTATTTCCTACCCTTACTGAAAATTCCCTATTGGTTAGAACTTTTTCTCAGCGCTTGAGATCTTATCACTCCTATAAAAATTTCTCTCTACTTACGGGACAAACTGTATATTACATTTACAATGTCTACAAGGTTAAATAAGTTTACAAATATATATATAAATCCTTTAAAATTAAAACATTTGTAATTCATATAAAATGTTGGTTTGTTCGAAGACTTTTTCACACTAATTTAAGTAAGCGAATAAAATATATAAGTAAATTGGTAATTACTAACTCAGTTAATATAAGAAGTGGATATCTCATAATGGATGGTATTATCACATCTTCATAGTTGTAATGGATGGCGTCCAGGGTTGCTTTCACTACTTCTTCTGCTTCTACGACTACATTTAACCTGAAACAAAGCATTCACATAATTAATTGACTCTTTTTAGTATTAAGAATATTTTCATTTGTTTATATAAAGTATAATAAAGATTTATTTTTAATTATATAATTCACTATAGACATTTATCGATGTTAATATATACATATGTCATACATACTATTTCATTGTTTACTTTTCGATAGATTTTGCTCTTTACCAAAGAGCTTAAAAGGCTTTCGACCAATTTTTGCAGGAGTACTTCAAGGATCAATAATAACCGCTTGAAGCTTAATAGAGCTCTGTTTGTGCGAAGATAGAGCCCTGCTGTCTCGTTACGGCGAGTGGTGGGGACAGATCAGAAGATTTAAAAGATAAAATTCAATCCGTTCCTGCTCCCGTTACACTCGGTCATTCCATCCCTCTCAACAGGCCAGAGACAACACCCGCACTAGGGCGCCCTCAGGTAATGATGTCTGTACCAGCATAAAAATTGTAAGCTGTTTCTGCGCAACTCGTATAACTTACCAATTCATTAAAATACAGTCCACTGCATAAATAACTAGAACGTTGCCAATAATTTGGATGTTACCTATTTTGAACTCATGAGAGTTGTTTTCCTTGCCTTAATTAAATTATGGAAAGTTGCCTAAACAAGCTCCTTTACTCTATGTTATATATATATATAGAAATAGAAAAATCATCTTTATTCTGGGACTAGGTCCCTTTAGGATAACAGTATTGTTCATATAAATTAACCATAAATTTGGCCAAAAGACCTATTACAATGAATAATAACAAAATAATAGTAATAAATTAAGTATAATAGCTGTTAGGATAAATTAACGAGAACAGTTGGGTAATAGGGGTTCAATACTACAATATTGGAGCCAAAACAATAGTATAATAATCATTAAATGATATTAGAAAGGAACGCAAAACCAATTTTATAGGCAAAGAATTGTAGTGATATAATATAAAAATAAAATAAAATAATAACTGTTAATATAAAAAGAAATAGAAAGATAGATAGATAGAAAAAAAAACTTTATTGTGGGACTAAGTCCCTTCAGAATAACAATAATGTACAAAATAATAGAATATTACTGGCCTGAACGTTGAAACAATAAATAACATTGATAAAATAAAATAAAAAGTAAAGAAAACCTTAGGTGCACAAGCTATATACAATACAGATACAACTATGTACAGAGCATTTAAAATTATGAATAAAACAATTAAAACTATGAACGAATCATTTGAACTATGAACAAAATTATATTTAAGGGTTGAACAACATAAACATACACTTTGAGAAATGAAGAACGAAAAAGAGATACAATGAGTTCATTTCATAAAAAAAAAAACTTTACTTGAATATATATATGAAAATAAACAGTTACTTATAATTGAATAAAAAAAAAAAATACAAAAAAATGTATGTATTGAAATTCCTACGTCGATAGTAGGAAATGCATGTACTATCTCTTACCAAGTGTTATGTTATGATTGCTACACAATACATATATAATATTAATCCTTAGCTGGTATCTGACTGTTTTTGGAACAGGAATTGGAATAGGAGGTTTTTGAATGTGTACAGGGAAGGGGCATGTCGAATTTTGATCGGGAGGGAATTCCAAAAGTTGACAGAGCGGGCTATAAAGGAATTTTGGAATGAGGCAGATCTATGAGAAGGGATGTATAGGTCAGAGGGTCGGGATCTTGTAGTGAGTGAATGGATTGAGGACTTAAATTGGAGAAGGTTGTAGGCATAAGAAGGACGATGATCGGTAATGATTTGATAAAGGAAAGTGCCAAGGAAATATTGTCTTCTTAAGGAGGGGAAGAGCCACCCTAACTCAGTGTAGTGGTGGGAATAAATAGTAAAAAAAAAAAATGATATACATATGTTCCGTAAGTATATATATATATATATATATATATATATATATATATATATATATATATATATATATATATATATATAGAATCACTTAATTATCTTATAAATTTAATAATTTTTTTTTTCAAATTCAGTGAGGCTTGTCTAGGGTTATGATGTTTTGTTAAAATTGCTGCATCGTCAGCATAGATAGCAGTCAAAGTTTCGGAATATATATATATGTGTGTGTGTGTGCTTAATATATGTGCTAGTGGACGGTGCTGAGACTGTCGGTGTGTCCCTGGCCTGATCGAAGCTCTATTTTTTAAAATTCTAGCTTTGAAGAGGATCCCATGGTTGACTAATAAAAAGAAAATACCGGGATCGAAACGTCAATAAACAGAAGAAATGAACATTCAATAGTTTATTAAATAATAATTAAATAACCTTATTTCCAATTAAATAGTTAAGTTTAAATTTAATACTCAAAGGTCGATTAAGGAAAAGTTGTAAATATATACATATATGCAATAAATATATATATATGCAAGACATACCAAGCAATTCCGAAACTTTGACTGCTATCTACGCTGACGATGCAGCAATTTTAACAAAACATCAAAACCCTAGGGAAGCCTCACTGAATTTACAATTTACAAGCTCACTTTGGAAAAAAAAAAGGTTAAATTATGATAAATCACAGTATATAATATTTAAAATTCTAACAGACATATCCATACCAACTAATATTGGCTAGAACCAAATTCCTCTGATGGACACAGAAAGTTATTTCGGACTAATACTAGATAGAAGAATAATCTGAGACCTACACGTCAAAAGTTAACAAAATAATTTAAACAAGTGACTGAAAATAATATACTTTTTTCCAAATCAAAATAAAAAATTATTTTATATAGTAACCTACAATTATTTTATTTACGAAAATTCTTGGAATTCGTGCGTTTTCAATCTGGAGGTCAGCAAACTTTGTCTATTTAATTAGATACTAAAAACTCGTAAATAACCATTTGCTTTGCACTTGAATCGTAAGATAATTTTATCACAAAATCGATAAAAGAGGTGGCCTACAAAAATATTAGAAAGTTTGGTCTATATAATAGGTCACGTCAAAAGGCTCGATATTTTTGAAGACCAACTTTTTTCTTGATTTTGTGCTCAAAGTATCGTAAGACTCAAGTGGAAAACAATTGAGTATTTACGAGTTTTTAGGACCTAATTAAATAGAAAAGTTTACCGACTTCCAGATTAAAAACACCCCAATTCAGAGAATTTTCGTAAATAAAATATTTGTAGGTTACGATGAGATGATGCTTATTACGAAGTTTCAGGCGGATGTTAATAACTTTATAAAAAAGGGGTCTGTCCCACGGACTATTAGTTTAGCAGCCTCAAAAGTCCTCTTTAAATGGTCTTAACAATACAAAAAAGAAAAAAGAAATACTGTACCACTACAATCCATGAAGGATCGTGGGTTCAGTACTATTTAGGGAAAGTACTGTCACAAGGCCAACAGTTGTGCAGGGAGGAGATCGGGCCAGAACCACGCTCAACCGCAAGTCTTTCCACCTTACTCATTTATTTAATTAAGATTACCCACTTTGTAGAGGCTGGGTATGCCCCCAAGAGGGTCTACCTACCCCTGGATGGCCCCACGGCCAATGAAACAGAATAAATAATTTTTCTGCCATGAGCCAGGATTCGAACCTGATACCTAGAGCATTGGAAGCTTAGTACTCTACCACTGAGCTACCCCTCTTAATACTAGCGGATCCAGAATTTAATATTGTGGAGGGCTTCAGCCCGAAAGATTTTTTTTCATATGCATATAACAATAATTAATTAGAAAAAAAAGAAAGAAATTAACTACCTATATGAAATGGTGTTTAAGCGGTTCTTGAAGTCCTATTAAATGTAATTACACGAACAAGAATACTTTAAGAGATAGTTTTTAACATTTCTTTCTGTAAAACATGGTTTTATTTTACCATTTTGGGGGGGGTCAGCCCGAAAGCCCCCTCCCCCGTCGTAGATCCTTCTGTGCCTCTTAACAATAACAAACTGTATTCTTATTAAAAGTAAATTTTGCATAGCTTACAGGGAAGCAATTAGTTATTACTGATATTAAATATTTTTGTAATTATCACTTCCTATTCAACGAAAAACGCGACGCTCTAAAAAGAAAACACCAAATTTCGATTTTCCACTTTTCTGATGAAAATTGGCCTTTTTTAAATATAATGTATATAATTTTTATATAAACTTTTCTGTAGCTCTTGTGTTCTGCTATCACTCCTATAAAAATTTCTCTCTACTTACTGGACACTTTGTATATGCATATATTAACAAAGGTCGTTTTTAGACATTGTCGGAGACTATAATCAGTTACATGAACTTTGCTACATGCGCTACTGCGCTGTTGCAAAGGAAGAAAAAAAAATTATATAATCTTCATTTTTACCTGCGTCAAGCAGATAATATGCAGGAGGAAATTGATAGAACGAGTGAATTGAGATTATTTTCATTCGAAGAGTGAAATGTGTTGTGTTTTTGTAGATGAAGGGTTTTAATGTTGAAATGTCGTTATGTATAGTATTTTGGGTTATATTCCATGGTGCGTTTATAATTTTTTTAAGATTTTTTAAATGTGCTGTTTGTTCTTTGTTTATGAATGTTTGTTATGCTGAACCTCAAAGTCATGTTGTCTGTATAGTGTTTTAGATTAGTGGCGTAGTAAGTTAAAGTAGGTTGATGCATCGACCAGAAGTTTTATAATATAAAGCCACGAATATTTCGGAACTTTTTTGCTTGCAACTTTTCAAGTCAAATTTTTACAAATATATAGTTTTTAAACAACTTTTTTTTTTAATGTTCTGTTGATTTCACTAAAAAATATTTTATATAATTTTATTGTATAATTCATTAAAGACAAATTACAAATTTAACCTAAGCCCAATTGCTGTTTATTTTTCATTCAATAGAACTTTTTATAATAACTCAAATGAATAAAAGTTGAACCTTTATCATGAATCTTGAACAATGTTACATAAAAGTACCCTTAGAACTTATATATCGAAAGCTTTTTTCCTAAAAAGTTTGATAGAAACTTTGAAAATATAACTTTTTAAAAGTTCCATAAAAGTTTAAATATCTGCTAAATAGATATGTATTTTTCTGTATTTTATAAAATTTAGTTATAATGTATGGTTATTAAAAATGTATGAACAAATGCAAAATATGTATTTGAAGTTGAGTAAAGAACATGAAAGAAACGCCTTCATTCTGCCAGATGCAACCCGTATAGCTTACAAATAAACGGCAATTGAACAGTAGGTTAAATTGGCAATAGTCCAGTTAAACTAGGCGAGTTTTTGGGTTGCTTTTCGCAAAACTGAGATATTCTAACAGAAGTTTTGACTGTAATCTTGTTTCGGTTTGGACTCAGAGGATTTTAAAACCTTACATTCAAAGCCCGAAAAAAACAATTTCTCGATAGCAATACATTTCCTTACTAAATGTTTTTACGGTTAAATCTAATATACCGTTAAATCAAATTTAGAAAACGCTGTAAATTATTAGACAATAATTTATTATTTCCAAACAATTATATGTCTTACGTTTCATTTTTACATGCGGGCCCCATGTCATCCTTCTATCGAAGGTAAGTAAATTCAAGATAAAGTACCGTGTCCATTTGATTGTCAATTTTTTTTTAAAATTAATCTATATAAGGAATATGTAGCATTTTCAAGAAAATTATAACCTTTTCTATTTCAAATGTAACCCTTCCCAAATCAAATATAACCTTTTTCACTTCAAATGTAACCCTTTCCAATGCATATGGAACCTTAAAGGGTTACATTTGAAACGGAAAAGGTTACAATTGATTTATATGCTTAAAGAGCATATATTAAAATCTTAAATAATGTGTTTTGAGATTTTTAAAGTTTAAAATTTTAAATCACAAAAATCTTACATAAATTTATAATAAGTATGGTTTTTATAAATTGAATGAAAGTGTTGTCGATTAAGATACATAAAACATTTAGTCCATCACTCCATATTTGTTTAAAATATAATAACAACATATTTATCAATAATTTTAGTGTATTTAGTTGTATAGCTTACTTTAAAGTCGCCATTCGTAAGTAGTCTTCAGAGGTATTGATAATTGGAGGGTAAACCTCAGTGACTTTAATCTTCTTATTTCTTAACAGCATGTCAGCACGAACGCATCTGCTATAATCTATAAAAATGAAATAAAACAGTATTTTACTATGTAAAAAAAAATGAATACTATCCGATCTCACCTCAGATTTGAACAGAAGATATTGATTGAACTAGAGGTAAATATATTTGGATATTGTGCTTTTATATTAATCCATTCTTTAGTGGACTGCAGGAGAGCTAAGTAGAAGTGGTACATTTTTAACATTATTATTTTTTACATTATTTAGTCGATATCGATTTTCTTCAGTATATTGACCGTGTAAGGTTACATTGATATCAATTATATTGACGTCAGTTAAACTGGTTTAAATCAATTTTTACTTTCATTTACCTATATATGTAATATATAGTAAGGGAATTTAAATTAGTAAGGCAATTTCCAAATATGAGTTTTTAAATGCACGTTTTTAGGTACCCTAAGTACAGATATTACAGACAAAGTCCCGAAAAATTGTCTGTGTATTTGTATGTTAGCATTCTAGCTCAAAAAAGAAAAGTCTTACGAAACTGATATTACGTATTTAAGATAAGTCAGATATGACAGCAACTTTTCCCTTAAAATCGGCTAACCGGAAGTGCCATTTTATATCAACGGTGAAACTCATTTTTACAATTTTATCAAAAACGGCTCTAACGATTTTGATTAAACTCGGTGTATCATTGTATAATTAATTGGTCTTTAATATCAATCAGGTCTTATCTTCATTGATGTCACTTTACAGGGTTTAAATGCTCAATGTTCATATGCGTCTTCCTCTAAAGTACCATGTTTTATTTGAAATAATTAACTATCTCTCATTATTAAGAGTTACAAAAAAAATGTTAAATATAACTTTTGAAAGAATCTGATAATTGAATAAAGGAGAAAAAAATAAAAATGCTCCAGGTCGAAAGTGAATCTCCGGAAATACCAGTCAGAAGGTATACGTTTAATATATCGTTGGAAAGCGCAGAATTTTAAAAAAAAACAATATCTAATATAGAAAGTTGTAGAAGATAATGGAGGCAAAAAATTATAAATAATAATTAAAAAAATAATAATATTTAACGTAAATCTCATGTTTTCAAGGAAAATAAATGAAATTTACTACCTAGATGTAAACTTTTAAAATATTTTAAAGTTTGGAAATAGTATTTAATAACCACCTAATCAAAGCAATGGCATTGTTAAAAAACCATTTCGTTGTACTTGTGTGAAAGAAGAAGTAAAATATAAAATCATTTCATGGATGCAATGATAAAGCATATGTTTATAACCTTAAATAAATTTACTGTTGTTTAAATATTATTAGATCTGATATTATATTTAAATAATTATGTATCAACGTCCGTTTATTCCGAAATATTGTCGTGTAACTTTTTAGAAAATTAAATTAGTGAATAATTTGACGAATTTCTTCCTTGTGATATTACAACAGTATCTACAACTGTTAGGGAATCAAAAGTTATATTTATGTTATAAATATTTAATTGTTCACATATTGTTAAAATATGCATATGTTGATAATTATTAATAATTATTAATTGTTGTTCTAAAAAGTCAAAAAGTGTAAAACAACTACTATTTCATTGTATTTGTGTAAAACAAATATAAAAATATTTCATAGATACGTTTACAATCTTAAATATATTTACCGTAGTTTAATAACTCTAGATCCGATATTATATTTTAATATTTGGGTATCTATCGTCAGCTCATTTCAAAAAATCATCATGTAATCTTTTAGAAAATTAAATTAGTGAATAGTTTGATGAAATTTCTTTTTGAGATATTCAAACAGTATCCACTTACAATTAGTGTAACAACTTTTGACTTGTCTATGACAGACAATGCAAATCTCTTAATTCTGTTTTTTTTGACTCTCTAACGCGACGGCACATCAACAAACAATTTCGAATAATAGTTGATTATAAACAATAATTTATCAGAGTAATTTATACACAATTATAATTGTATATATTGTAAATGTTATTAATTTGTTAATATGGAACAAAATTAGTTTCGAAATTATCCATGTAATTTCTCAACAGCCATAGAAATTAAGCATGTATGTATACTTATATATACATGTTTAAGAGAAGAAAATATATACATTTTCTAATAATACTAATAATAATTTGTGATTAAACATATTTGTCGTCGAATGGCCTATGACGAAGCGATCCTTTGCTACGATTTTTTTTTAATCTAGGTTTCAAATGCCAGTGAGATCCTTGAGGATATACCATGGAAAATAAAACTAAATTAGAATAAGTCAACCAAAAATTAAATGGAAATTCTCACTCCTAGATACACTTATAGATGCGATGAACTGAGATATACGATAGATAGAAATAGAATATAAATGCTACGTAGCTGAACGATTACGGCTCTGACTTGCTTTGTTCAAAGTCCAGGCAGAGTTTAAATACGGCAGATGACAGGTAATTCTTTATTCGGTTTCATTTGGAGTGGGGTGGCCGAGCAGACTAACACGTGGGCAAAATACGCTTGAAAAATCGAATTAAACATGATTACATGTTCGCGTCTCGGTGTCGGTGAGGCTTTTAACTATGGCTATAATCCTCCGCCCTTTTCTCTGGCCAGAAAAAAAAACCGTATAGAAGATAAGGCGAGAATGGTGAGGTTATGGTTTACATATTGATATACCATCAATAAGAACAACAAAACTTACAAGAGAGCGATGTTTTTGTTGCCCCGTATATGCTGAGAAGTGGGATTACAAATTTTGGGGTCATAGATGTAATATTTACAATATGACCTTCGTTTCTTAATTCCATGGATGGCAGAACTGCATTCATCATCTGAGAAAAACAAAAAAATTATCAGGATACAAGCTATATGTTTCATAGCATAACATAACGTTTCATTTTAGTAA